>JAYMFT010307383.1:0-10163 GCA_038088735.1 Panulirus argus | reverse complement strand
GCGCCAGGAGACAGATGAAATGGCCACATTCGCTCACACTCAGTCTCTAGCTGTCATGTGTAATGCACTGAAACCATGGATAGGGAAGAAAATACTGCCTATGTATTTCCTGCATGTTGTAGAAGGTGACTAAGAAGGGGAGGAGCAGGTGGCTGGAAAGCCTCCTTTCCTGTATTACTTTCTGACAGAAGGAATGGAGAAAGGAGCTGAGTGAGGAATTTTCCCTAAGTATGATTTCCAGGAATGCATCTCAGATGCTACGCAGGGACTGGTGTATAGATTTGTTGAGGACCTTCTCGCTCCAAAGGAGTACTGCTTCTGTATGGAGTGCAGTTTTGTATTTTGTACCTTCAGGAGCCCCATAAAATTTGTCTTGGTGTTGTATAATAATAATTACTTGTATGTGTAAGCATATGTTTATATTAATTCTATGTTGGCTGTATAAGTGTGAACTTTATATATTTTTTCATTTTTACCCTTTCTACTTTTTTCAATTTTGCCACAAATATTGGATAATTTTAGTTTTTCTTTATCTAGTCACTTGCTATCATTGATTCTGTTTTTGCCCATTCCATGTTTTATGAGTACTACAAAACTGGATTTTTTGTTATGTTTTCAGGTATATGTATGGCATACAAGAACTGAGAAGGCAAATATGAAGCTTGAGGAAAGGCTGAGGAGGGTAGGAAAACCCACGGATGAGGGAATTGAAGTATAGAATACACTGTATTCTTTGAAATTTCATTGCTTTGAACCAAGTTTATAATCAATAAGTTTTATTACTGTGAACTTGGATTGTGATCTTGTGATGTTGTATGTACATATATGTGCAGTGAATGTAGGCAATTGAGTAATAAATTCTTTGTGTTTTCTTTAAGGTGATTGCATTTTAGGCATGAAGGGTCTTGGGATGTGGTCAGATTGTGTTTGTTGTGTTGTAATGGATGATGACCAGAGTATAAGTGGAGATTGTGATTCATTTTTGTGTTTTGTTGTGTTGTAATGGATGATGTCCAGAGCATAAGTGGAGATTGTGATTCATGTTTTTCTTGGGAGTGTGATTTTTGATTGGTGAATGTCCAGAGGGTTGGAACTTTAGACTGATTTGAAAGGTCAGATATTTAGTGCTTCTCGGGGTATTTGAACTTGCATATGTTTTTTTATCATTGTCTTTGTTGGATGAAGGGGGGGGGGGGGGATCTGTGAGTTGTAATTACTGATGTATGAGGCAGGGGTAAGCTTTTTATTTCTACTTAGGGGTTGGTGGTTAATTATAGACTGGTTTGAATAGGAGGGGTTTAGGGCTGTTGTATAGAATTGAGTTCCAAACATGTTGAGACGGGGATGTAGTGGAAAGATCCTTGTTTCATAGTGAAAGCGTTAAATATTTGTGGTGGCCAGTGACTGTTTTTTAAGTGCATTGTTATGTGTGATTTGCAGCTTTGTTGTATTTGCTTTTGCAGCTGAGGCATAAAGTGGAGCAGATGAATTGTTTGTATAGGATGTTGAGGGATTCTTTTCCTTGTCCAAATCTGGTGCCAGTTAGAGGTCTGATGGCATTTAGTTTGTTTGTTGCTATTGTGTTAATGTTATTGGTGTGGGGAGTGAATGTTGTGTGTCGTATATGATGCTGAGAATGGTTGGTGTTTTGCTCAGTGGGAGAGACTGTCCATTCAAAGTGACAAGAGGGTGTGAGCTGGATTCATTCCCAAGTTGAAAGTTTCTTATTGTCTGATTGTGGCTGACATCATCTTTGTGTAATGGACCTTTGATCATATTTGTTTTACCTTTGGTAGTATGAAAGACTCTTAGCCCAGTCATAAAACAGGAAAATGTCCACCACCATATATACAGACCACCTACTTGATTATGCATAGCAGTCCATCAGTTCATTGTTAGATTTAGAAAATCAATGTATTAGTAAGGGAAAACTTTCTGAGGCACAGAAGGATGAGCTGTGAGGACCTGTTTCTCATTCATCCACTTCATTGATTAGTTTGTTCTTGAAAATACATTCTGGCACCTGCTAACAGTTAGTTTAGGGGATAAAGTCCTGAGTGATTTTTAGACAAGACAGTTTGATTGGTGGTACCCTTAGCTTGCCATTTATAGGTTTTGGAGTCATAGTATTTAGAATTTAATTTTGTTCCTTAATTGTAATAGGTATACAGAACATAATCATTTGATATAACCCCATGGCTGTATTTATCATGTAATGAGTAAGTGGTCTTGCTTCAGTGTACATATCTTGATTAGCAGCCTTATTTACCTGCAGTAGCACTTGTCAGCTATATGAGATAAATCCAGCAACTAACTTTTTATATTTACAGTTATTTCATGTTTATATATTACAGATAAGATAGAAATCTCTTGGCATCTGACATATAGGCAAAGCCCAAGAAGTGTTGGTGAGGCATGAACTACAGGTCATTGATCCTACTTTTTGAGTAATGGCACAGTAATTTTAGAGGTGAAATCCCTCAGTTTTTCATTATATTGCCAGAAAAAGTATCAGAACAAAATGAGTTATAAAACCCAACAAGGGTTAGTGTGTATATTATGTGTATTTATATCGTCAGTCACATGTAAGCATGCATGTCCTCTTTGTAACCCTGTTGTTTGGAAAAAATTTAGGAGTCAGTACCAAATATGATTCATGTTTTTGTATAAATCCCTTAATTAACCATTTTGTGTAAAAACAGTCCATAATAAAAGAATTATAAGGATTTAAGAAATTTGTTTGAAATGTGAAAACATTACAGTGAACCTAAGTAAGGCTTAAATTTACCCACCTTGGAGGACAGATGACAGAGGGCGACCTGATCACAACCAAGTCTTTAAAAGAAATTGACAATGTAGACAGTGGACAGTTCTTTGAGAGATGTAGGGATAGATCAAATACAGGAGATATCATGATATTAAGTACAAAACTTGTAAATAAAGATGTAAAGAAATACTTTTATGGTATAAGAGTGGTGGAGGTATGGAAGATTGACTGAGGCCATGGTTAATGCAGACAGCATACATTAATCAAAGAGGTTGTATGAGAGAAGGGAATGTTCAACCCATACAGTACAAATAAGTTATATAAAAAAAAAAAATAGGTAATTACAAGACTGGTGTCTTCAAAGCCTCCCACCACTGAGTTTATGAGACATCTTCCAAATGAGACTTGCTTCACTACAAAACCCAATGCCTAAAGCAGATGCTGATCAACAAAGTATTCTCAAAAATGGAAGACAAGCAAGTTTACCTTTTCTTGGATAGCATCAATAAAACTAGAGGTATCAAACAAAAAACACTGTACCAACTTCTACAACGTGAAGTGCATGCTGAAAACGATCAACTCAAATTTGTAATCTATAACATGAACCTGAAGATTAAGAAATGCATCATGGCCTAAAACTTCAACTGGAACCAAAATGCCCATCAGAACCCCCATGTAATTTATGAATTCACATGTCAAGAAGAAGGCTATGTACTAACTAATACTGATAACATAAAGCATATGGGAGGAGCAATCTCTTCACACATAGAATTATGCATCTCCAACGTAGTGCATTCAAGCTGTATACGAAAAACCAGCAACAAAAATTCTCAGGCATAATAAGCTCTTCTTTTGGACAAACAACCTACAAAACACTGGACAAAAATGTACACTACATCTTTTCAACAATTGATCAGTTAAAAACTTCAACAGATTGACAAAGTTTTCCACCATCCATGTTCCTCACATTGCTACATTTGCATCCACTTATGCATAGAACCTACTCACTTCTCAACCTGACTTTATCCCTGAAGATGCTCTTATGATAGAAAAGTGAAATATCAACTCTTACAGAGACCTATACTGGCTCACAACAGACACTCATGAGATAAGGACTTCAGATAAAAACACACAGATAATGGATAAAATGAATTATTTCCTGGCTGATTAGGCACACATATATACATTACATATATTTTTCAAAACTAGGAAAGAAACAACTGAAATCATGATAAAGTAATTTTAATGAAATGGTCACAGTGGTACTGGATGTGTATCAGTAGTTAAAAGTAGCAAGTTTTCAATTAAATTTGAAAATAACATTTAGCTGCTGGTATACAACTCATTTAATATTCTTTCTAATTAGCTAAAGTATACCTAAAAAATTAACATTTCAAATAACAGTAGCTTCTTCCCATATCTACATCAGGAGAAAGGAAAAAAATATGCTCATTTTGTATTAAATCAATCATTATTAATAAAAAACTATATTTCTACACTGTCTATACTGTACTTTTAATATATAATGAATAGTAAAGAGCACATAATCTGTATGATATATCTTTTCATAAAAAATTACCTTTTCTGATACAAAACATTTTTGAAATAAAGTGTAAAGTTTAATGGAACTCATAAGTACAAATCATGGGTTGTTATCAGATGACAGATGCTTAAAACAAACAGAAATAACATTGGTTCTAACCTAATCTAAATCCACTCAGTGAATTCAGCATTATCACAGCACTTAATAATTTCATACTGTTATGAAAAATAATAATTAGGAAAGCAGCTAAAACAGGACTTCAGAATTATACTGACTATATACAAATCTCCAAAGTTCAGTTGAACAGCAGAACTCACAAGAGCAAAGAGAGCAACCCTTCTAACTTTTGGTTTTCAAGTTCATAATAAATACAAAAAAAATATTTCAAGTAGTGTACCAATATATGCAACACAAAAATTCTCCAGAATACCTGGTACTCAGTAGCTATCACTTAAATAATTTCAGTCAAAGCTCAAAAATCTGAACACCAAATAGTATGATGATTCTTGAAAATTATGTACTTAGTGGTGTCTGACCTTTTCACACCAAAGGAAGCCAGAAGTAAGCACCCCTCCAATTTTGTGTTGCTTGACCACTTAGTCAAGCTTAGATGACCTTGTTCTGTGCACTGACATATGTTTGGCCATGTTCGTTTCTTTCACTGTCAGCAGAGAATTTGAAGATCTTGTCATTTTGCCTCTTGATACCATAAAATGCTGTAATACCAACAAAATGCTGTTCGCTCACTGAATTTCAGTGCTGAAACAACCTGGTCTGGATTTTGATTATTTCATCTTTTTATGTGACAAGATTAAATTACTTTAAATTCGAAATTGTAAAAATTCTAAAGCTGCAGCCATGGACTTTTGAAATTCAGGGTTTTGAGCTCTGACTGTTTTAACAAGTACAACATAACTTACACCAAAAAGAAAATCATGTGAACAGACTTTAGAAAGAATATATGTGTCATCATAACAACTAAGGAATGCACCAATAGGAAAGATACTGGTGGGCTTAGATGGTACATAAAATATTTTATTTCCATGATTAAGTTGGAAAAAGAGCACAAAAATCACTTACACCAGTATTGATTAGAAACTATATCAATAATGAACTTCACAACCAACAATTAGCTCAAAGTACATTGTTCACTGAATACACTGACCAACTTGAGCATATGGTATTGTCTATCTTTCAAATCTACAAGCTACTTCCATGAGTACATAGTTACTTTAGCTTTTGGGTTAATCAATTTTCCTTATGGTAGGAGTTATTGTAATTACTGAGAAATGTTCATGTTTTATACCAAAGTTTGAAAAAAAAGAGAAAGGATATTTCATAAAATAATGAGTCCAAAAGGATTCATGGGATTCCACTAATAATTAACTGGAAGATAAAACTCCAAAAATTTATATCTAAAGTACTGTAATGCTTTTAGAAATGCAATGATTGATTTTTGGATTATGTAGTGGTAACTGGCTACGTAAATCATTACTATAATCTTTATTTTTTAATCACAATGTATAAAATAACATTCATAGAGGAACAATCAAGCTACTTTGCAAGAACTTTTTCAAATGCAGTGACTCATTTCAAAGGTCTTTGAATCAAGCAAGAAAATGATAGTGCCTTAGGTTGGGGTCTGCTATCTATTTCTTTGTTGATCATTATTTTCAACCCCATAATTCCAAAAACATTATAGCCTTTTGTAAGTGTGGAGTGGGAAGTACAATACCTGAACATGAAACCCAATCTCCCTGAAGAGATTCCTCATTTCTAGCATACATTCTTTTTGAGAAAAGAAATTGTTCAACTAAAGTAAGTATTTACCATGTCAAATTCATTAAATACCATTATATAAAGTCATAACAGTAATAATTATGAAAGTACTTTATCATGACCTTAAACAGAGAGAGAGAGAGATCCTCGTTAGTACTATATTCAGTGAAAGAGGTGAAAATGGATTTTTCAACAATCTGTAACAATATTACCTATAACTCTGCATTAACTAACTATATTTCATATATCATATAAACTTTCATCATTACAACAAAACATCAGGGAAGACAGGAGATATACATGTAAAACATCAATGAAAATCATATCAAACAAAGGCACTCTATATCTTATATAAAATTTTAGGATAACAGTGTTACCTGATTTTAGTTATTAACAGTCGTAACATACCTACAAGATATAACTCTAGATATACATCTAGATGAGGCTGCTACACTCTACTAGTATGAATAACAGAGGGTCCAATTTTTGGTTTATGGAATCTATAAATTGTTGGCTATTTATCAAAATGTAGTAGTATTAACTAATAAATATTAAGAGTTGTCAATAGTTAAAAATAGAATTTTAAAATCTGAGCTACTTTCAGTATACACATTTGCTATGGAAAACTACACAAGTCACTCTTCTCAAGAACACTCTAATTACACAAATATTGTGGGATACAGGATTTCAGTGAAACCTAGATACTCATCAGTAATATGCTCAACACTGATTTATTCTGGACAGCGATTCGGGCATGGTGAAATGTAACGTCCAACCTTTTTCTGAAGCTCGAGAGGAAGAATTGTGTCAACTTTCTTATTCTTCCACTCATCTGAACCATCACAACAGTCACAAACACCATCATTTACCCATCCTGAGGGAACTGACTCCGGGAAACCTTTCATATTCTTTAGACAAACAAATTTACCGTTTACACAAGCATTTGTTCTTCGCTCATCAGATCCATCTTCAGGACAATCACAGTAATCATCATTCACTTTACTGTAGGAAATTACCTTCCCAGAGGTTTCACACTTAAAAGTAGAGGAGGCGTTCACCTGTGCCACAGCTAAATCTATATCTTTCGGGTTTTTCAAATGATGAGATCCTGACGTAGCATTTTTACTGTTCTCTTTCACCGCAAGTGGCTTCATGTTTTCCTCTTTGTGCGCGGACTGATCCCTTCTCTCACTATCACTCTTGATTAATACATCCTTCGGATGAATTCTATGCCCATTTGGTACATTTTGCTTAGCAGAGTCATCTTTCCTTATCGGCCGCTTGAGGAAATTCGGCCGGTGTGGCTTTGGCTTAGAAGACTCGCTCAGTTCGGCCACGAAAGTAAACTGATACACAAGATAAAGAACTGTAGCTAGCACCAGGGCCCCGATGACTGTATGTTTCCGCATTGGAAGAGTTCTTAACAACCGTTTTATTGCCATTTTCCAGCTTTGTGGTGGAGTTTTGATTCAGTGTAACTCAGTACTGTCCGAAGAAGAGGACAAATTCATATTGACAAACCTCTGTTGCCCTCCACATCCAGAACCTGCCACATACAGACCGCCAGCTGATTGTTGTTTATGCGTGACGTCACTGGCAGAGACCGCCGGGTTAATTATTATAGTAATTAAATTATCAAAACCACTTCAGATATCAAATACATATTTCCATTGTTATACAAATACTGAATAATCATAGAAATTATGATCAAAGGAGTAAGTAGTCAGCAACATATCCATAAGCGTTACCAAATAATCATTAAAAGTTGTTGATGATATTGTCTTTGTGATTGAGTGATTTATAGATACTATATCGAGGATAACACATAAAGTATATGCAAATACTGCTTGTGATCTGGTCCTCACAATACATGAAAAATAACTGATGGAAAAGGTAATACATGGATACAATTGAACTAGATGCAAAATAGTGATTACATAATAACAAAAAACTAGCGTTAAATAACTGAGCATAGTTCACGCGCAAGTGTGGAAGAACGGAAAATGTTATAAACACATGAAGGTCAATAGCAGCTAATCTCATCACTGGTTTTCTTCTACTACTACTACCATTACCTCTACTGCTAGTAACAGTTATTGATAAGCTGTGTATATTGTTTCGTCCGTTTGATACAGCTCGCCTGGTAAAAAAAAAAGTTCTAACGGCGAGACCGGAGTATTGTTCCGTAGCGTAACAAAACCTTTACTTATCTAATATACAGCTCAGTGGTGTAGCTTTGCTGACCGTGACGCATTCACGGACTGCCCAGGGTCGGGTGCAAAGATCAGAGGTCTGGGTGCGGCAGTCGATTCTCAGTCAACCCAACTGTTCATCTTCTCCTAGAGGCTGGTTGATGAATGGGTACTAACTCCAAATAGTCATACATGTTAACAATATAATAATCGTGAGTAACCTTTGCAACGTTTGGTGAAATACAGCACCTTCCATGAAGAGCTGCTGGCGATCTCCTGTGCCATACGGCACTCCCGGCTTTACCTTGAAGGTCGGGAGTTCCATGTTCACACGGACCATAAATAAACCTTGACCTACGCCATCTTTACCAAGTGACTGACGTCCATTCATCTCGGGTCACCCGACGTTTGAGTTACACATCTCAGTTCACCACAGACATCCGTCAGGTATACACAGCAACTTCTCTTCACCCTCTGGGTTGTGTGGCGAGGGATCAACGCAGACGTCCGGCGTTGGGCCCGTGCCTGTCTCCGTGGTCCACCGCTACACACACACACACACACACAGCCCCCCCTCCACCAAGATCGTCTCTCTTCCTGCGGGTTTGATGCGGTACACGTGGATATTGTGAGACGTCTTCTCCCTTCGGATGGTAACTGCTACCTCCTGACCTGCGTCAACCGTTTCTCCAGATGGTCTAAAGCTATACCCATGGCTGGCTGATATGTCTGCTGAGTCCACCTCCAGGGCTGGGTCTCCCGGTTCGGGGTACCTTCTGCTGTTACCACGGACCAGGACCGACAGTTAGAGTCAACCCTTTAGGTGGACCTTCTTCGGTTCCTTGGTTCTACTCATCAACGCACCCAGTCGACCCACAAAGTGTCACCTCACTGACGACGCCCTGACATGGTGGCAAGTCAACGAGGTTTGTGAGGCCTGGTTGTAGCCAGGGGGCTGTTGGCCCGGTGCATTACACATGACAACTAGACAGCCATCTGGTACCCAATATTGTCTTCCCTGTATACTGAAATATCCCAGTATATGCACAAGTGTGTGGAAGGGAAGCTCTCTGCAACGCTTAAAGGGGCTTAGTAACGTAACATGGCAACCAGTGCGTTTGACAAATCGTAATTCACAAACCACTGACCTCAATTTCTTTCTATTTTTGTATCTTTCAACCTACTTATTATCTTTTTAATCAGGGAAGCGATATTTTTCAATAAGGTTGTGCATATAAGAGACAACAAACTATACAGGAAGCAAAGATAAGTTTTGTCACTGTTAACACGGAAAGAGGAAATGAATTGCCTTTTTTCGCGTTTCTATAAAACAAATGTGACTTTATTCTATGTTTCCCGGGTCTACAGGCCTTAGATACTATGGTGTACCTGGAGTGATAAATGATCAAATACGGAGAGTTGATATGACTTAATTTTCATTGTACTCTACTGCTTGAATTTTTTTTTCATTTTTTTTCGCGGGAATGATGAGCAGAGAGATGTATTCATATGCCCAAATGTCTATGAAGACTTAAGATATTTTCTCCGGAAATGTGAATATAAAGATCTGTTTCTGATAGAATTACTGACGCGTACCAATTGATTTACCTGTACAGCCCCGACTCCATTCATGTGATTCATTTTCTGGACACAGTAAGACTACTTTACCTAATAACAGGGCAAAAATCACCAATGATATGCATAGAAAGCGCAACTTCGTTTCTTTGAATATACCATAACATAAGAAAGTTAAATCTATTCTATTCGGTTCATGAACTGAGGAGACTTTTACAGAGTGTTTGAAATTCAGAATTTAGGCTCATGCTTACTGTTTGCATTGCCTGTGTTCCCAGTAAGTGATACACACACACACACACACACA
>JAYMFT010307372.1:0-10163 GCA_038088735.1 Panulirus argus | reverse complement strand
CATACACATACATATACACACATGTACATATTTAGACTTGCTCGCCCCCATCCACTCCTGATGCCACCCCGCCCCCCCCGGGGAAATAGCATTGCCAACCCCCGTGCCGGCAAGGTACCCATTTTATCAACCAACCCCTAAGGGTGGATGAACAGCAGGGTTGATTGTGGACTGACTGCCGCAACCAGGATTCAAACCTATGCATTCGACCCTAGGTGGCCCATGAAAGCGTCACAGTCAGGAATGCTAACCGCTACACCACGGGGAATCCATATCTTTCTTAAAAAGTTCCTTGCTGAATTTCATATTATGTCCTTTGGTTATTCTATCCCTGCTTCTTTCAAAGAACTATTCACTGTCTACATCATCAATCTATTTTCATAATTTAAAGGTAGTGATCAGGTTTCCCCTCATTCTTCTCTCTTCCAAGGTGGGCAAATTTAAGGTCTCTAGCCTTTCCCTGTTACTCAGCTCTCTTTCTTCTGGACCTTCTTTATTAGTTTTTTGTACTTCTTTGGGTGCTGTGACCAAACTTGAGAAGCATATTCGTCCTGACCTTATGTATGATGTGAACATCTTGCTGAATATTTCCTTATCCATGAATATGAAATGCAGTTATAATATTTGCTAGAGGACAGTTGGTCTCCTAAACAGTTCTCCTATGCTGGGACTCTGGCAACGAGTTAGGAACAATGTTAACTCCCACATCCTTCTCATATAGAGATTCCAGTATCCTGCAAGATGACAATCATATCGAGGCATTCAATCACTGTGACCCATCCTCATTATTTCACATTTACTCTCTTTGAACTTCATCAACCATCAACTTTGGAGTCTGTTCATGTCCCCTTGTAAGTTCATGCAATCCTCCACGCTTTTCACTTTTTTTCTTAATTGTAATTACAAGGGCCTATTAAAAAGTTCTGAGACTAGGCCTATGTACAAGAAAGTACTCACTTGATTCAAGGATGGGCACCATTCCCTTCAAAACAGTCCCCTTTGGTAGCCATACAGCACTCCCAGCGCCATTGCCACAGCCGGAAGGCTTTCTGGAAGTTTTGTTCTCGAAGCGTGTAAAGCACCTTCTGCGATTTGTGCTGGATCTCCTCCATGGTGTCAAAACGGCAGCCCTTTGGCTGAAACTTCATCTTTGGGCGAGTAGGGCGGGTGTGGTAAGATTACTGTGCTGTTGTGGCTGAGAAATTCATGAGTTACGAGAGCTCAATGCGAGGGTGCATTGTTGTCATGAAGCATCCAATTGCTCTGGCACCACATTTCAGGCCATTTCCTCCAAATGTCCTCCCTCAGGCACCTCAGAACACTGCAGTAGTACTGTCCGTTCATGGTCTGGCCACTGGGGACAAATGCACAGTGAAAACCCCACGAATGTTGAAGAAAACAATGAGCATGCTCTTAGTCACACTGCAGTCCTGCCTGGCCTTCTTCAGTCATGGAGATTTTGGGCTCTTCCACTGCGAAGACTGTTGTTTGGTCTCTGGGTCATACCCATAAACCCAAGTCTTGTCCCCAGTGATGACCCTCGACTTGAAGGTTTGGTCACCCAGGGCACTGATGGAGATCTTGACAGACCTTGGCATGGTGCTCCTTCTGATCAGGGGTCAGAAGCCTGGGCACGAACTTTGCAGCAATATGGTACATGTTTAAATCAGACATTAGGATTGCCTGCACTGTTCCGTATGACACATCAATGATGGTAGCAATGTCCTTAATGGATCTCCGACAATCTTCATGCACAAGTTGCCAAACTGTTTCCACATTTTCAGGGGTTGAGCTTATGGAAGGTCACCCAGACCTTTTGTCGTCATCCAGTGAGGTTCTGCCACTTTTGAATCATGCTTGCCACTCAAAACACCTCTTACGACTCATTCCTTCATTGTCATACCATGACGAATCATGTCAAAGGTCTCAGTTGCAGATTTACTGAGTTTGACGCAGAATTTGATGATTGCTCTCTGCTATAGTTTGCTGTCCATGATGAAATCGCAAATGTGCATGTGCATGTGGTCAAAAAACTCCCATAAAACAACACACAATGTTCACAGAATGACTCCACTTGACAGACTGATTGATGACGGTTATGCCTAACTGTCACAGCATGCACATCACTGTACTGCCATCTGTTGGCATGCTATGGAACTAGTTTCAGAAATTTTTGATACCACCACGTAATTACCTATTTGTCCTGTACAGGGAAGGAGTTTTACAACTGTAGGACCCCATCTCTTAAATCTATGTATGAAGTCTGCATTAACCATATCCTCAGTCATTCTGTTCCATTTATCCACCACTCTTATACCATAAGAGTATTTCTTTACATCCTCATAAACAAGTTGCTTACTTAATCTTATGTTATGTCCTCTAATTGCTCTTTCCCTACATCTCTCAAAGAAGTGTTCACTGCCCACATCATCAATCGCTTTTAAAAACTGAAAGGTTGTGATCAGATCACCCTTCACTCTTCTCTTTTCAGAAAAGGGGAAATTTAATGCTTTCAGCCTTTCCCTGTAACTTAGTTCTCTTAATTCTCATACCATCTTTATTGCCCTCCTCTGGACTTTCCCTATGAGTTCACTGAATTTCTTAAGATGTAGTGATTAAACCTGAGGATATGAATAGCTTGCTTAATAGTACCTTATCCAAATACTTGAAAGTTATCCTGATATTTGCCAATAGACAGTTTAGCTCCCTAACTGTTTTAATATGGGACTCTGGCGACAGGTTAGGGATGATTGCAACCCACAAATCCTTATCACATACAGAATTCTGAAGCTTAATTCCTGCTATATATTAGTCATACTGTGACCATCTTTCACTTTGCCTCCATCCTTATTACTTGACATTTGCTCAGGATGAATTTCAACTATATTTTAGGCTAACTTTGGAGTCTGTTTAGGTCCTCTTGTAGTGATGCAATCCTCCTTGCTATTCACTTCCCTCATGACATTTGCATCATCTACAAACATAATCAGCTAAGATTCCATACCTTCAGATAAGTCATTAAGAGTAAGTTAGGAAGAGTAATGGTCCAAGAACCAAACCCTGTAAAATTCCACTGGTCACATAAACCCATTTAGAAAAGGTTTCTCTAACCTGTACCCTTTGTTCCCTCCCACCAGAATAATCTTCTATCCATCATAGGAGTTTCCCTTTATTTCCTGCCAAGTGATCCAGATTCTTAATCAGCCCCCTATGCAGTAGTGCAAAATGCTTTCTGGCAGTCCAGATACAGACAGTCCACCCAGCCTTCCCTTTTATCGAGGACTGAGCTCACTATCTCATAACACTAAAATGTTAGCTAAACATGACATCCTTTCCCTAAAACCATGCTGTCTCTCAGTGATGAAATTTCTCCTCCAGAGAAAACCATCCAATTGCTTATCAATAATCTTTTCCAAAACCTTACACACCACACTCTTTAGTGGGACTGGTTTATAGTTCAATGCATGTTCCCAGTCTCATTTCTTCAATGACATTTGCCCTTTTCCATTCCCTTGGCACTCTGCTTTTCTCCAGTGAAACCTTAAACAGTAATATAATTGGTTTACCTAGCATATATGCACACATCTTTAGCACATATGGTGAAATTTCATCAAAACTATGAGCTTTGTAAAAGTCAAGTCCTTTTTTTTAGTATTCTGTTAATATCTTTTCTAGATATCCCAGTGATTTTCAAAATCTCCTCCTCATTCCATTGCACTGGTGTTGTGGCTATAGTGTCTTCCACTGCAAAAAATTTTTGAGCTTGTAGTTAAGTCCTCATGTATCCTTACATGACCCTCAACAATTTTTCGCTCTGAATCCCTTAGCCTGATTAGCCTCTTAACAGACAATTGAATCTTGATGAATTTAAGAGAAAGTAATGGGTTTCAACATGCCTTGTACACAATATTCTTTTCAAAGTTTCTTTGTTCCTCCTCTCTTTATTTGTTAAACTCATTCCAAGCCCTGCTATACCTTGCAAATGCTGGCTGGCTTAAATTCCGCCCATATATTCGCCACTACACATCTTAAAGTACCTTCACTTTATGGCATCTTTTATTACACCTTTCCTTCCACTTTATTACTGTTCCCTCTGTATTTAAGACTTTAGATATCCATGCCTCTACTCCTTCACTAAAAATTTCACAGAACCACTCACCACAAAGCCCTGGTTCTTAACTACTGAACTCTGTTTCCCAACCTAAGTTTGTTTAATTTCCAAGATTATATCTCCTTTTCACGTCCTGTCTCACATCTACTCTTTTAATGCCCTCTTTCACCACATATTCAAACTTGAGCATTACATGATCACTTTTTCTGACCACTGTATCATAAATAATGTTCTCAATATCCATGCTAGCCTGTGTGAAGATAAGTGTAGCAATGATGTTGTATCAGTCCCTCTCATCCGAATTTGCTCCCTTACACTCCAGTATAGGAAATTTTCCTTATGCATTCGAAAAACTTGTCTCCAAGACCCCCAGTCACCACGAGAATCCATGCTATACTCGTTTTAGTCTAATTTGGCAAAGAAGCCACGCCCCCTCCTCCATAGCTAAGGTAGCTAATTAGTTCATATACAAAGTTTGTGTCGCTATCCATTTATTCACACTAAGTGTGTTCACATCATAAAATCAGACCTGTTCTTCTGTATAATAATGTTACAATATGGAACATAAAAAATCTAAATAATTTCAAGGCATGTTAAACATGTATCACAAACGGTCGAAGTCAAGGACAACATCATTTTTGAATGAAGCCTATTCATTAATTCTTTGTTTTGTAGCAAATATAAAGTGCTGATGCCTTAAAATCATTTAAATTTTTATGTTACCAATTCTTAACATCATTATACAGAAGAACAGGTCTGATTGTAAACCGTGAACATACTTAGCGTGGATAAATGGATACCGACACGAACATTGTATGTGAACCAATCAGCTACCTTAGCAATGGAAGAGGGGCATGGCTTCTTTGCCAAATTAGCATATGGCAACTAAAGTATGTGTGAAGATAAATCAAGCAGTAATGGTGTATCAGTCCCTCTCATCGTAGCTTACTTCCTGACATGTTGTTATAAGAAATTTTCCTTATACACTTTAAAAACTTGTGTTGCCACGACTCCTTATCTCCATGAGAATGCTAATTCCCCAGTCTATCTCATTACAAATAAATTCCCCATTATCAGTACTCTACCATCTCTAAGAAGTGGGTGAATGACTGCTTCATGTACCATCCTGATTGTTCCTTCATGGTAATCATTATATATTTTTTCCGATCACTGAAATTCTTTGGAGGATTATATAACATCATTATGTTCTTCTTCCCTACCATTACTATTCCCATCATGTATTGTATGGATGAGCCATCTTCCACTAATTCTTGAAACTTCAGTCTGTCTTTTATGAAGAGGACTAATCCTCCCCCTCTTTTGCCTTCTCTTTCCTTTCTTGCTATCATGTACCCCTATGGGTGAGAACTTATTGCTTTGGTAAGCTTAGTTTCCATAACTTTTATATCAGAAGCACTTTCCCTAAAACGATCCTTGAATTCCAGCTCTTTACCACTAATTATCAATTCATCAACATTTGAATATGTCACTTTCAGTCAGATATTACCATCTAACATTCCCGCCCTCTCTGTAGTTCCAGTGGAGCTGTTCTATCCTCTTGCCAAATATATCCAGGTTTTTGTCTTCTGACAATACTCTGCTTTTCTCTCTCTCCTCTGATTTGTTACATTTGATGAATATTGCAATGAAATCCACCTTGTCTTTACAATTCTTAGCTTCTCTAAGTATTTCCTGGCTTGATGAATCCAAGTCAAATTTAACAATAACTGGTTGACCCCCTTGTGTCTTGGTTATAACCACCAATTCTCCTCCTTTCTTTCAACATGGAAGTTGCATCTGTCAGTCACATGACCTCCAGCAATCTTTTAAGATGCAATTCTTTCATTTTTCTCCTTTCTTCCTTATCAGGAGTATGATCTTCCCAAACAAAAATATTCAGTGATTTACATCAATAAGCCTCCTAATACACATTAATCTGTCTAATTATGGTGCCAACAACTTTTCAACAACTATGTTCAAGTGGATTTCCATGCCTACTGGTATATAATTTATTGAGGTCAAAAACAAAAAAGTATTGTTAGTAGAACAGATCCCTGCAGTCCTATGCCGGTGACCACAAGCTATTCTGAGAAGGCTCCACTGACATGCATCTTTTGTTCCCTTCTGCTAAGATTTATCCAGTGAAGGAGTGTACCCCTCATTCATGCCTGGTGATCTAACTTCTTAAGTAGTCTCCCATATGGTACAGTGTCAAATCCAGATACAAATAATCCACCCAGCCTGCCCTTTTCTCTAAGACAGAGCTCACGCTCCTTTAGAAATATAAGAGGATCATTTCACATGGCCTTCTTTCCCTAAAATTGTGCTGTCTCTCACTTAGGTAATTTTTCCTCTGTAGAAAATCATCAAGTTGATTTCTGATTATTTTTTTCCAGAACCATAGAGACCAAGCTTGTCAGTGTGACCAGTTTGTAGCTCACTGTCTCTTCTTGGTCTCCTTTCTTAGAGATAGGTATGACACTTGGCCTTTCCCACTCCCTTGGCACTTTGTATGATTACTAGTTGTGGGTTATGGGGAAAGAGTTTCCCACTTGGTAAACTAAAATCCTAAGAACATGATGGAAAAATGTTGTTGGTTAACTAAATTCCTAAACATATGTTGGAAACATGTTGTTGGTAAACTAAAATCCTAAGAATATGTTGGAAACATGCTGTTGTTAAACTAAAAAATCCTAAAAGTAAGTTGCCCTGCTATTTATCTTAATCTGATATACATGTACCATGTATTTATTCCTATATGTGTAAAAACACACATACACACACACACACACACACACACACACACATACCAAAGCCTAATCCAGGTACTTATTACACGACCAGCCGCAGAGGGTCGATGAACACCTGGGATGGGTGTGGACCAACTGTTGTCATGCCCAGATTTAAAACCCATGCAGGCCCCTGCTGACTCATGGTCAGTAATGATAACCACTTCACCATGGAGGCCCATGTTTGCAGGGTGGTGTAGGTCTCGGGGAAGGTGGAATGGGGATAAGCAAACATATATATTTACCTGTCCACCTGGTATGACAAAAGCATGAGCTGTGTTCCCATGTTCAGAGGCAGCATTTTCCAGTACTGTGGCTCCACAGCCTCTAAGAAGATGAGTAACATCTTGAAGCTGAAATAAATAAAGATGGAAGGTAATTCAATTCATCTATATATAAAATCATGCTTTCCCTAATCAAAATTTCTTACCACAATCAACTTATGCAAGAAATTTCCTTTCATATCAGATGCCCTCTTTTTAACATCTCTTTTTGTTTATCAGTCAGCATTTCAAAACAATTTACTTTCACCTTCAGACTCAAAGAAAATAAAAATTAAAAAAAAAATATGCCATATAATAAAACTGTATTGTAACAGATGGGAAACCATGCAGAAATAAAAAATGGAAATATATTTTGTTCTTTTGTAACTTTGTATTTAGACAATTGAAAAGAAAAAATAAAGCATATTCTGTCCCATCATCTACTTTTTTTTTCTGCCTATACATGATCTCTCTTCAACTTCTAACCTCTTCCCTCTTACACTGATGATTCCACTCTGAATATTTCAACTCACTCTCCCTCTCTTTTCACTTTAATAATCTACCTCTTTCTCACAATGACCAATCTCCTTCTTAATTCAGACCTTTGCAGCATCTCTGAACAAAAAAAATAGTAACCTGGATTAATTCTACTATGCTACACTGCAATTTCTACCTTTATCTCTTTCTAAATGTCACTCATTTTCCTGCATTCATTTTCAGAAAATCATAATGCATCTCTACACTGACATAACCAAAACTTCAACCCTATCCTGGAAGCTCAAAAAATTCAACATCACAAAATTGATTTCCAGAAAGCTGGTGGCACTGTATAGCTATCAAAAATTTTGCTAGCAACTATCATACCTACAGAGGTTTCATTAACCCTTGTATAGAGCATAGCCCACATATTTGGGGTGGCCATTCCTACATCTCTCTAGTAACCATTAACCAGAGGCGATAGAGTTGATTAAAAAATTTAATATCTCATTAATTCTCCATGCATCACTTCTCTCCAGACATTCTTTTCTGTATGAAGTGATATTGTTGCCCTCTCCTGATTCTATAGGCATCATTTCAGCCACTTTTCTTATGAACTACCTGCATGCATCTCTACCATCAGCATTTGGATCCAAAGCATGTGTCTAGCTGCTGCTGCTTCTCATAGTTTCCATGTGGAAACCAACCACTCAAGGACTACCCATTATGACACCTCCTCTTTCCTTAAACAGTGAAGCTATGGAATTCTCTTACTTCTTTTGTCTTTCATTCTTCCTGTAACCTATTTACCTTTAAAAGTCAGGTTTACAAATATCTGAGGGGCTGTGATTAACAAGTGCTTCAAGGTTAGGGTCCAACTTTATGTTTCTTACAGGCACCTAGATCATCAGGAACAGAATTCCACAAGTGAAAAAGTGATCCTGGCACTAGTATAATCTTTAGTGTGAACAGCAGCAGTAATCGCATCAGGGTGCTAGGACGAAAGTGAATCATCAACAGTGGCCTGAAATTGTATTGGAAGAGGTGAAAAAGGAAAGAGATGGATGTAACAGTGGAAATGTTAATGTGAGAAGTAAGAAAGGGGAGTTGCTGAATCAAAAGGAGGAAGCTACGGGAAGATGAAAGAATTTTGAAGAGATGATGAATTTTGGAGAAAGTGAGACAGCATTTGTTACATGCATGGGTATGGAGGACAGAAGGAAGGGGATACAAGTGCAAGGGCCTATAGCAAAAACAGAGGTAAAATGGGCAATAATGAAGATGAAACTACTAGGAAAGGCACCAGGAGTGGATGGGATTACACATGAAATGCTGAAATACAAACGAAAAACTGTGATTGAGTGGATGCATCTGGTATGTAATGTAGCGTGGAAACAGAAGGTTGTGCCTGAGGACTGGGTGAAAGCTATTCTTGTTCCTTTATGCAAAGGAAAAGGTGCTAAAGTGCTTAGCAATCATAGGAAAAAAGTCTATTAAGTATACCAGGAAAGTGTATGTAAGAATGTTGATTGGTAGAGTGAAAGAAGTGACTAAATGCAGAATAAGTGAGGAGCATGGGGGTTTTAGGAGAGGTAGGGAATGTGCAGATCAGATATTTGTGGTGAATATCATTGTGGAAAAGTATCTAGCAAAAGGTTTGAAGTTGTATGCTCTCTATATTTCAATTGGGGCCTGGCCTTGATGTGGACTTTTGTTTGTGACTGGAGCCTTTAAAAAAAAAAAGAGCTTCAGTTTCTCACTTGAATCAGCCACTAGTACTGTATCATCGGCGAACAACAATTGACTCATTTCCTGGGCTGTCTCATCCCCAACAGACTGCATACTTGCCCCTTTCTCCAGAACTCTTGCATTTACCTCCCTAACAACCACATCCATACACAAAGTAAACAACCATGGGGACATCACACCCCCTGCTACAGACCAACCTTCAATGGTAACCAACTACTCTCCTCGTTTCCTACTCATACACATGCCTTACACCCTCGATAAAAACTTCTCACTGCTTCTAGCAGCTTACCTCCCATACCATATATATTTAAGACCTTCCACAAAGCCTGTCTGTCAATGGCTGTTTCTTCAATTTGAACTGATGAAAATCTCCGCCGTTAACCACCTTTGCGAGGCAGCGTGTAGAAAAGAGAGATGAGTCTTTGGCGAAATTTACTTGCCTGGCTCATTCTTCTGTTCCATATTATTTGCTCTCACCTTTTGCCATTCTACATTCAATCTTCCCTGATATTTCTTCACACATATCTTTCTTCCAAGCTCACTTCTCTCACCACTCCCTTCCCGATAATGTTTCTTCTTTTTCGAAAACCTCCACAAATCTTCACCTTCGCCTCCACAAGATAGTGATCAGACATCCCATCAGCTGCCCCTCTCAGCACATGTACATCCAAATGTCTCTTTTACATGCCTGTCAGTTAATATATAATCCAGTGAGTGTATGTATGTGTATATATATATATATATATATATATATATTTTTTTTTTTTTTTTTTT
>JAYMFT010307361.1:0-10163 GCA_038088735.1 Panulirus argus | reverse complement strand
AAACTGTTTTATGGTAGTGCTACCTCATTATTACGGTGTGAAAACTGCTGACATACCAGTTGATAGAAGAACAGTGAATAAGAATCCCAAAAGCATCCCATTTGGTGTACAAATATTCAGAAAGTGTAAACATTCAATTACTGATGCCATGAAGATCACAACGTTCGTGACAAGAGGCAGCAAATGGAGGCCAAATATTATAGTGCTATCCATTTGGATAGAGAGGTCATAGTGAGGATGTTGGATAACCTTGACGGGGTAACAATTTTTCGTTGAAATCATGGACATGTTTGAACGCTAACAATGAATCACTGAACGAGACCTCGAAACCCAGGACGCAGGTGGGTGGAGTTGTTTCCGTATAATCTATCGTCAAATCCTTATTATGGTTTACTTCTGGTAAAATTTACAATGTAACTTCATATGTTATCTGTAGATTATTTAGAAGCTATACATTTTTACATAAGAATGGTAATATGATGTTATCATGTGCTTTCATGTCGAGATATCTGCTTTTTCATATACATTTATTCAAAAGAAAGTGTATTATCTTTACAGGATCATTTTGCTGAAGAAAAAATGGCATTTCAATCTCAGATAGACCGTATATTATCACTAATTATATAAAAATGTTTGGCGGTATCGTGAAGCACATCGAGACCCCGAAGCCCTGAGCTGGTGGGAGTCACCCGGCCTAAGACCTGAGAGTGTTAACACGCCTTAGGATTCCAGCCGAAGTTTTCACGTAAACTTTTACACGTTGTATTTATGTTTTTGTGACGTGTCCTGATGTTGTTACGTTTCTGTTGCATGATAGGTCTGCCTGACGAGGTATACTTCAGAACGTTTTTATTTAAGCACAGAAATGTGCGAATTTTTTATTCTTTTGCAGTTTAGTTAGAATAATGTATCTTTTGCATTACATACGCGGAAGTTACCTTACGTTTATACGATTCTATAAATTTTTATAAGATGCAGTCATACTAAATGATAATTATTCTTTCTTAAGAATACTGCCATTTATAACCCCTTAATATTCCCTACATTTACTAACTTCTTGCCTTCTATTGTTATACATCCCAGTTGTCTTCTGCCGCACATTCTGGCCGTCGTTTGCTTATGGCTCCAAGGTGTTTTCTGCTGTGCCTTCAGGTTTTTCTTCTGCTTCATCTCCAGGCTGTCTTCTGCTATACACCCCTAGTTTTCTTTTGTTGAACCTCTGATTTGTCTTCTGCTGTACTTCCATGTCGTCTTTTGCTCTATCTGCAATTCGTTTTCTGCTATGCCTCCAGGGTGTCTCTAACTGTACTGTAGGTTGTCATCTGCTGTACATTCAGTTTGTCGTCTGTTGTACATCCAGATCGTCATCTACTATACACTCAGATCATCTGCTGAACCTCCATTGTCGTCTTCTACTTTACCTGCAGTTCGTCTTCTGCTATACCTCCACGGTGTTTTTAACTGTACCCTCAGGTTGTCGTCTGTAATAGATCCAGATCGTCATCTACACACTCAGATCGTCTTCTGCTGTACCTCCAGGCTGTCGTCTGTTCTACCTTCAGATTTTCCTCTGCTGCACCTGCATATCGTAGTCTGCTCTACTTGCATGTCGTCTTCTGTTGTACTTCCAGACTGCCTTTTGCTGTGCCTCCAGGATTTCTTTTGATCCACCTCCAAGGTGTCTTGTGCTACATCCCTAGGTTATCTATTGCTTTACCTCTAAGACGTCATCTGTCGCACCTTCAGGCTGTCTTCTGCTGTACATTCAGGTTGTCTTCTGCTGTACATCCAGGTTGTCTTCTGCTGTACATGTAAGGTGTCTTCTGCTGCACATCCATGTTGATCTTTATTGTATATTTATATTCTATTCTTCTGAACCTTCAGGTTGTCTTCTGTTGTACTTCCTCTTCGTCTTCTACCGTTCCTCCAGTTGTCTTCTGCCGTGCATCCAGGTTGTCCTCTTGTGTACATTCCTCTTGTCATCTGCTCTACCTCAATTTCGTCTTCTGCTATACTTAAAGGTCGTTATCTGCTGTACCTCTATGGTGTCGTCTGCTGTACCTCAGAATTGTCTTCTGATTTCCCTCCAGATTCTCTTCTGCTGTTCCTAAGGGTTAATTTTCACTTAGGATGTTCTCTGTCCTACACCCAGGTAGTCATCTATTTTACTGGTAAGTTTAAAAAGCTATCCATTAGATAGAACAGAAATCAAGACATTTGGCATCGGTTCTATACTTGTCAACAATGACCCAGCCAAACTACCGGTTCGATGGTCAAACTGCTGGTCATGACATTGTTTCCTGGCCTTGCCCACCCCCAGGACCAGGTCATAATTGTCATTTCTACCCTGACCTCAGGTGAAGCGAGACGGAGGTCACGTACAGTGAAGTACACCTTGTGTGTGATATGTTATATATAGACTGTGATGAGATCACGGAAAATTATGGTGTGACTTATTTTCAAGAAAAACATTAAATGGAAAGACCTGAAAAATCAGGTATGTTTTCCGTGATGCAAATATATATTTTTCAGGAAAAATTTATTGAGTAATTTGTGCTTGTGAAGTAGCTTGACTGTGTTAGCTTGACTGTGTTAGAAAATAGGAAATTTTAAAATTTAGTGCAACCCCTCTCTCTTGTGGGTCAGGTAAGAGTGATGTGTATTTTGGAAATAGCAGCTGCCCAACAGCTCATGTCTGTACTCACCTGTTACTCGTCTACCAAACAGTGAGTAATGACTCAAGATTTGAAACTGTAAAGAAAGTCTGTAAGGTGAGAATGAACATCAGAAAATCGCCAAATTATATAGAACTGATGAACATGATTATACATTTGTACAGCAGGGTGATGATAAAGTGCGTGAATATAATATAGCGTTAAAAGATATATACAGAGGGTGAATATAGTGTGAACACTTGGAAATATTGTAAAAGTGACGAATCTCGAGAAAGTCTCGTCACTCGTGACTGATGGCTGTCACAACCCTAGACCTGCAGGACGGCGGAAGGTAAGTAACATAATTACTTATTCATTAACTTGTTTGGCTATCATGTTTCATCAGTTACAGGTTATATGTTGCACGTTGTTTGGTGATCATGTTTCATCAATTATAGGTTATATGTTGCATATTGTTCGGCGGTTATGTTTCATGAATCACATGTTATATGTATCACGATATTTGGTAAGCCACTTTATTACATATCAATTAATTTCTCTGGTAATCATGTTTCCACAATCATAGATTATATGTTGCACGCTGTTGAACTACCATGTTTCATCAATTATAGCTAATATGTCAAATGTTTGGCCATCAAATTTCGTTAATGAAAGGTAAAATTTCGAAATTGTATGGCGATCGTTTTTCATTAATTACGGGTAATATGTAGAACGCTGTTTGGTAATGATATATCAAGTAATTATAGGCTATATCTAATCCTTGGTATCATCTTTGGATCAACTATCGAATCAGAAACGGCAACTGGGAGTACGCTCAGGCATAAAATAGATAGCGTTTTCTATTGTTTGTAATTCTTAATCAAGATGCCTGACCCTTCTACCCTGTACATCGTATCGTGTGACAGTATTACTGATTACATTGATTCATATACGACAACGATGCATTGAAAGAGTTGGCAGTGTTAGTGTATCTAACGTTTTGAGTTATGGCTTCCATGAAGAAATTTCTACAAATGATTATACGATTTCATGATTCAATGTCTGAAAGCTCTTTTCCCCATTATGATCACTTTTCAGCTTCCGGAAAGTTAAATGAAAGTATTTTATAAGCAAAATCACAAAATCAATGAGTGATATAAAATGTATATGTAGGAACATTTTTAGGGCTTGTAAATACATTATCGTCACATTGAAATAGCTTATAAAGCATTCGTAACCTGGTGGAATTTCTGCTTTGGGTTTCCGCGCTTGGGATGCTGTCTCATCTGCCTTGCGCCTTCCCTTTTAGATCCACATTTTTGCATACTCCTCAGGCTTGAAGGTTAGATGAGGTGTCCCAGCCAGCTTGATGATGAGCAGGCGTGATGTAGTATCGATGCTGAGACAATTTCTTGTGGCATTAATAGTATTGTTCATGCAGCTGAATGACCGCTCATATTCGCTTGTTGATATTTTTACTGAATTGATGGCAGAAAGTAATTAATTTGTTTTGATGGGATTATTTCTCCTTTATCATCTATATGCTGCTGAAATACCTGCTCTGAATTGTTCATTAATACTTGAAACTGTTCACTTAGGTAGTGAACGGCTTTGTCACTAAAGCAAAAGTCAAGATCAGTGTGCCAGTTTACAGGATGGTCTCGGGTGATAGCCTCAGTTGGTGCTGGAGTGGTGGGCCACTGATAATAATTGCTTCAGGCGGTCTTGAATTGCTAAGTCTCAGAGAGATTGGGATGCTGGTGTCAGACGGTCCTGGACTGGTTGGTTTCATATGGGCCTGGATACTGGCTGCCGGATGGCAATAGTCTTTCTGAAAGATCATTTGGTGAGGCCAACTTGTTTTCAGTCTCACCGTTCTGAGGGCCAAATCATCATCACCTCGCAAAGTTATCGGTTTAATTGGTTAAGAGAGTTAGTGAATGAAAGGAAACTTTTCGAGGTTTCGTTAGGAAGAGCCAGCGAAGGAGAGGTTTCACACGGTTGACGTAGGGAGACTAACTGAAGGAGGATTCATCACTAGGATGAGGAGAAAAGAGTTAGGAAAGGACGGGAAAAATCTAGCAGATATTATGGTAAGAAAGATCGTTTTAGGAAATTCAGCAAGGAATGGAAGGCCTTAAACTGGGTCTAGGTTGCGTAGAGAGGGGAAGGCACGTGATATATAGGGTGGGGAAAGGGACAATGAGAGGATATGAAGGGCGATAATGGTTCTAAAGTCGTTAGTATCTCTACTGATCAGTTACCAGTGGAAGGCTAAGTGGCTTTCTACAAGCAATAAGGTTTACGGTAACGAAGGATGTCAATGACTGGCAGGAGGAGGAGACCTACTGTACCAGACAACAGGTTCTGACCTACAAGAAATCAAAGGCAACTGTTGAGCACATCATTGGCCTGCAAGAACAGGACGACCATCTTACCATCAATAAGGTCGATGCTGTAGCAGCGTCTGGGGCTGAGAACGACCACTTTACCACCTGTGAGGACGATGCCATAGAAGAGTCTTGTCCTGGGTTCGACACCCTCGCCACAAGAAGGTCGATGTCTGAGACAGATGGGGTTATTATTGTGTTGGTTCGGCAGGTTTTAATGTCGTTATTGAGGCGTCAGCAGAACATCTAGAAAAGAAAAAACTAGACGTATTGATTTGTTGTATGAAGACGGACCACCAGTTTCTGTTTGAGGTTCCATTAAGCTTATAGCTTACCTATTGTAATACTCCCTGAAGTAGTACATGCCAATATGAATATCAAGTGATTACTCTCATTATTCAGCTCCAATCCTGCTAAGTAATGGCAGTCGTTTTATTACGATTACAGGGCAGTGACTGGTGACGGCCATATATGAAATATGTGGATGACTTTTGAAAAGAATGAACGTGATCATGACCCAACTTAGGAAGCTAGTGATAAGAACTAGAGGTGATTGATGTTTTAATGCTGTATCATTCCGTCCTTAATGCCAGAGATGTGAAATAAATGGAATACAGCAATATGAAATAAGATACAAAATCCAAGTTAGATTTATTTTGTATCAAGGCAATATTACAACATAACATCGTTGTAAGCACCCGTCCAGTATGATAGCCAGATTGATAGATACATAAGTACCCGTAAGACACCTTTTACGTAATTACTGTGACACTTTATCATGACAAAGGTAACATGTGCAGCAGCAGTAGGCTACCAGGCCACGCTGGTGCTTGACCTCAACAGAAAATGTGTAGGACCAGAAGAAATGCTTGAACACGATCTTTGAAGATCTCTGCTTAGCACGACGGACTCGTAACGGAATCTGCGGACAAGTATAGACGACACAGCATATATATGTTTCTTATCGTTGCCTTGCAGAATATCTCAACTCTGCACTTAAATCTTTAGTCATCTGTATTTAGTAAACAAGTTTGCACATCGGAAAGTTAAAGAGTCATGTGACCCACCCATTTCTTATAATGTGCAGCCATTTGGCTAATTCTTCTTTCCTGCCTCTTGTTCCTTGCTGCTGATATTGGACCAAGGCTGATGACCTGTGATGTTACGTTTCTTCATGCAACATAGCATGAGTACTGTAGCGGCCTCCGCTGAACTGAACAAAGTTGACTTTGAACTACGACAAATGTGATGGATGTAAATATAATACAAAAAAACAGTTCAGAACATTTTCCATTTATTCAGGTATAAATACGTAAATAAGCTTTACTCATTCAGTAGTATGAGTGTTGAAATGTTCTTCAGTGTTTAAACTAGATACTTCAGTATATCGTAATAGAGTCGTGAGAGGTCACTATAGTTGATTATGTATATATATTTCTTGTTAGATACACAAATGGTTCATTCAGAGAAGTATGTTACACATTGCCACTCACTAAAAGTTTAAAATCCACACATCACCAGAGCACCACGTGCCTCATCTACACATCACCTCAACACCAAGTTCTTGTCCACACGTCACCACACTCAAGCCTCGTCCACACGTCACCACAGCATCTTGCGCCTCGTAAGCACGTCTCTACACCTCTTTGTGCCTCGTTTACACAGCGCTAATGCCTTGTGTACACGACACCAGACTACTTTATGTCTTGTGCAATGTTTGTGTCCATTAAATTTATGATACAGCTGACTTCTATCAACGAATATATGACACTTATGTACACATATACATACAAAGAAAGCTCACACACACATTCAGGCCAGAAAAGGCACTGACCCTTTTCCTGTAAGCCACACACTGGCCTGGGTCCAGCAATCTTGGTCGCGTGATTCCACTGCTAACGATACTTGAATAGTTGTGTTTACTTTCAGGTGTGAGACCCACACCTTGTCTCTTGCTAGTGGTGGTGGTGGTGGCGGAGGCGGTGAGTGTGCTCTTGGTGCTACTGTTGTTGGTGCTGCTAGATTCATCGCTGCTTCTTGCATTGTTGCTGTTTATGTTACTGTTGTTGGTGCTGATGACGGTGCTGGCGGTGCTCTTTGTGCTGATGTTATCATTGCAGCTGTTGGAGTTGCTGCCTTTTGGTTACTCTATATATCCAGGAGATAACGTCACCAGGAACCTCCGTTATAACGTCACCAGGAACCTCCGTTATAAAGTCACCAGGAACCTCCGTTATAACGTCACCAGGAACCTCCGTTACAACGTCACCAGGAACCTCCGTTACAACGTCACCAGGAACCTTCGTTATAACGTCACCAGGAACCTTCGTTATAACGTCACCAGGAACCTTCGTTATAACGTCGCCAAGAACCTCCATCTCATCTTCAGCTAACTGATGACTTTATCCATCAGTCGTGACGAATTCCTTTTGTGTCTTTCATCAGGAACCCTTGGTCGTTCTTCCTAAAATAATGAGCCCTTTGAGAATACCTTAAATTCCTCTCGTGGTTTGAACTGTGCTGACGTCCATCATGTGGGCTGGCACTCTCTTGATCCTATTCTTCGTAACTGCGCTCAAGAAGAAAACTTTAAGAGTTCAAGACACCTTCCGAAGTGGAGAAGATTAAGACGCGGACCGAACGTTGTGAGAATTGTGGAAGTACAAGTCCAGTGTGATTGGTCTTAGAAGTCTCGGTGACCCAATTGTGGAGGTGTACAAACACAGTATTCTGTGTGCAGTTGTTTGCCATCATGTAAAGTCTAAAGCAGCTGGTGGTTGTGTTTTCACACCTGATGAACATTTGCCATATGAGACAGCCTTGCAGATGTTCCAGAGATGCTGCTGACCTGTGTTGACTCGGTATATTCTAAGCACTGAGGCAGATCAACAGGAATTGGAACGAGTCTTACAATACCGTGTTGCTGGCATATGGTTATTGCTTGGCCAAATTCACCCGTGAATGCAGTTGGTCCACTTGTGCAGCCATCGAGATGTCTGAAGAGATGGCGACGAGGATGCTCGTTCGTATGTGACATACGCACCATGAGTGCTGCAGCTGTAGGGCTGGTCCAGTTGTGGGGTTGGTGCAGTTGCAGGGTTGGTGCATCACCAGGGCTGTTACAGCTCCAGGGTTGGTGCGGCTCTGGATTGGTGCATCTGTAAGTTAGGTGCAGCTCCAGGGTTGGTACAACTGTAGCGTTGATGCAATTGCAGGGTCAGAGCAACTGCAGGGTTAGAGCAGTTGCAGTGTTGGTGCTGCTTCAGGGCTGGCACATCTGCAGGGTTGGTGCAGCTCCGTGGCTAGTGAAGATCCTGGGCTGGTGTAGCTACAAGGTTGGTGTAACTGTAGGGTTCGTGTAACTGCATGGTTAGTGCAGCTGCAGGAATGGCGCAGCTGCAGGGTTGGTGCAGTTCCAGGGCTGGTGAAGCTGCAGGGTTGGTGCAGCTCCAGAGCCGGTGGAGCTGCAGGGATGATGCATATCCGTGGCTGGTGCAGCTGTAGGTTTAGTGCAGCTCCAGTGTTGGTGCAGCTCCATGGTTAGTGCAGCTCCATGGTTAGCGCAGATCCAGGGTTAGTGTAGCTGTAGATTTGGTGCAACTCCAAGGCTGGTGCATCTGCAGGAATGGCGCAACTGCAGGGCTGGTGCAGCTGCAGGGTTGTTGAAGTTCCAGGGCCGGTGCAGCTGCAGGGATGGTGCAGCTCCGTGGCTAATGAAGCTCCTGGGTTGGTGCAGCTACAGGGTTGGTGCAACTGTAGGGTTGGTGAAGCTGCAGGGTTGGTACAGCTTCAGGTCTGGTGCAGCTGGAGGTTTGGTGCAGCTGCAAGGATATTGCAGCTGCAGGATTGGTGCAGCTGCAAGGTTGGTCTAACTCTAGGGTAGGATCAACTACAGGGTTGGAGCAGTTGCAGGGCTGGTGCAGCTGCAGGGTTGGTGCAGCTCAGGGTTGGTGCAACTATAGGTTTGGTACAGCTGGAGGGTTGATGCAGCTGCAGGATTGATAGAGCTCCGTGGCTAGCGCAGATGCAGGTTTGGTGCAGCTGCAGGGCTGGTGCCGCTGCAAGGTTGATACATCTGTAGCATTGGTGCAGCTGCAGGGTTGGTGCAGCTGTAAGGTTGGTGCAGCTTTAAGGCTGGTGTAGCTCCAAGGCTGGTGCAGCTGCAGGGATAGTGCAAAGGTAGGGTTGGTGCAGCTGCAAGGTTGTCGCAGCTGCAGGATTGGTTCAGCTGCAAGGTTGGTCCAGCTCCAGCGTTAGTGTAACTGCAGGGTTGGAGCGGTTTCTGGGCTGATGCAGCTGCAGGTTTGGTGCAGCTCCTGGGCTATTGCAGCTCCAAGGATAGTGCAGCTGCAGGGATGTTACAACTGTAGGGTTAGCGTAGCTGCAGATATGGTGCAGCTCTAGGGCTGATGCAGCTACAGGGTTGTTGCAGCTATGGTTTTGGTATAGCTGCAGGGATACTGAAACTCGATGGCTCGTGCAGCTATAAGGATGGTGCAGCTGCAATAATTGTTCAACTGCAGGGTTGGTACAGTTGCAAGGTTGGTGCAGGTCCAGGATTTATGAAACTGCAGACTTGTTGCAGCTGCAGGGTTGATGAAGCTCCTGGGCTGGTGCAGCTGCAGGGATGGTGCAGCTACCGGGCCGGTGCAACTGCAGGGATGGTGCAGCTGCAGGAATTGAGCAGCTGCAAGGTTTGTGCAGCTGCTGGGATGGTGCAGTTCCAGGGTTGGTGCAGCTCCATCGTTGGTGCAACTGCATGGTTGTTGCAGTTGCAGAGTTGGAACAACTGCAGGGTTGGAGCAGTTGTAGGGTTGATGAAGCTGCAGGGTTGGTGTAGCTCCAAGGCTGGTGCAGCTGCAGGGTTAGTGCAGCCGCAAGGTTGGTGTAGCTCCAGTGTTGGTGGAAATGCAGGATTGGTGCAGCTGCAGGGTTGGTGCAACTTCAGGGTTAGTGCAGCTACAAGATTGGTACAGCTCCAGGACTGGTGCAACTGCAGGGTTAGACTGTTAGACTGACTACGTCTAGTGAGTCATAATGAACGCCACCGGCAGTGGCTGGGACGGTTCTGTGGCTGTGTGACGCCGGCACGTTATCCCAGACTACAGGTTGGTGGTGA
>JAYMFT010307339.1:0-10164 GCA_038088735.1 Panulirus argus | reverse complement strand
GAGGGTCGTCCATATGCGCAGAATCTGCAGGAGTGCTGTGGAGGGTCGTCCATATGCGCAGAATCTGCAGGAGTGCTCGTGGAGGGTCGTCCTGAGGTGCAGGATCTGCAGGAGTGCTGTGGAGGGTCCTCCTGAGGCGCAGCACCTGCAGGAGTAGTGTGAAGGGTCGTCCAGAGGCGCAGTATCTGCAGGAATGCTCGTGGAGGGTCGTCCAGAGGCGCAGGATCTGCAGGAGCGCTATGGAGGGTCGTCCTGGGGCGCAGGATCTGCAGGAGTGCTTGTGGAGGGTCCTCCAGAGGCGCAGGATTTGCAGGAGTGCTCGTGGAGGGTCGTCCTGAGGCGCAGGATCTGCAGGAGTGCTGTGGAGGGTCATCCAGAGGCGGAGGATCTACAGGAGTGCTTGTGGAGGATCGTCCTGAGGCGCAGGATCTATAGGAGTGTTTGTGGATGGCCGTCCTTAGGTGCGCAGGATCTGCAGGAGTGCTTGTGGAGAGGTCGCTCTGAGGCCCAGGATATGTAGGAATGCCTGTTGAGGGTCGCCCTGAGGTGCAGGATCTGTCGGAGTGCTTGTGGAGGGGTCGTCCAGAGGCTCAGGATCTGCAGGAGTGCTTGTGGAGGGTCGTAAACAAGCTGATGATACGAATGCTCTTGTTACCTCAGGCTGTGCCCCGGAGATGGGGGAATTCCTGAGATCCGATTCTACGAATTGAGGTCTTAAACGACTCAAGAACAAGGCACACACACACACACACACACACACACACACACAGGAGCTCACAGATTTGTTTCCAGAGCTCTCCTCTAAACCTGCTGCCCCTCCCCCTCCCATCCCCCCCGCTAAAACTAGTTTAACAGGCTTGGATATTAAACCCCCCCCCCCTCCCCGAATGACTGAGAGGTTTGCAATCCCGATGGGAAAGGCGCCTGCGTGCTGTTATAACTCGCCTCCTGTGCCCGAAGGCTCGGTGTCACTTCTCTTAACTGGATTGTGACTGGTCCAGTTGACACGCAAGCTGACTGGCTGGAAGGAGAGGATTTATAGGGGAAGACCGGTGTGCGCGCGTGTGTGTGTGTGTGTGTGGATGCATGACTGGAGGAGGGATGGTCATGACCTTCGCCCTTCATATCAGGAGCCCCTGCAGCGTCGACAGGCGAAGGTCGACCGGCAGACGGCGGTGGGGCCCCCGTCGGAGCGACCACAATGCGACGGGCGTACGGCTTGTTTACGACGCCGAGTGCACCCCCTCTCTCTCTCTCTCTGTGAGAGACGAGTGTGTCTCTTCGACATCCTCGCTCCATCGCACGGCTGCCGATGGTTGAGATCTGGCAATCAGTAACGCTGCTCCGACTCCTCCTGAAGGCGACTGCAGCTGCCACTGGGTTATAAAAGGGAGAATGGGAGGCGCCCCGGGCCTCAAGCATTAGGGAGGAGCTCTTGAATGCAAGAGGCGGTGATGGAGACAAGACCGCTGCTGCGTGCGACTCCCTCTCTTCAGAAAATGAGACTTCCTTCCCCCTATGTACAAAGACACAGGAGGGACCAGCAAAACTCCCTGCCGCACTCTGAGCAAGACTTCTTGTCTGCCATTTTCTCTGAGCTAAAGAGTCAGACATTCTAATTGGGAGACTAATTAAGCAGAAGCCTGTTTTTGTGATTACTAACTTCGACTTCCAATTGCGTGTTACGGGAAGAGCGAGTTTTACACTCCCGTGTTGCCCTGTCTCTTAACCTTGTATACATGTCCCATGTCTTTACTCCTACGTGTATATAAATATATACATACGCACCCCAGCCTGTGTGTAAGTATGATATATATAATCGCAGTATGCGCACATATTCTATCAATAATCAACTCCAGTATATCTTTCGTCATATACAAATGATTTATATTGATATAATGTCCTGTTATTAATCTATTTAGTTTCAGGCAATAAATTATCTCCCGGCTGATTTATTACAATTATAAATAGCTTCCTTGTGGTAAAAGTCTTTTTGAAATCCCTTTATAGATTATAAGCTAGCAATCTGGTCGTGACATATTACAGGAAAGAAGACACGTATTTCCACATCTTTCATCTCACTGGGAACTCTACACACAAAAATAGTTCTTCAGTTTTTACATGAGTTTACATGAGAAAGACAGACAACAGGAGGCCTGATTGGCCCACGACTGGGTTGTCAGTTAAAGAAAAAATAAAAAGAAAGTTTAATTTGACAAGAAAATGTAATTCCCCTCAGCATTCTTTTAAGCTGCCACCGACTCCCCGCTGCTGCACATTAGCCTTCTACTGTCCCCGTTACCGCTGTCGTTTATAGGTCATCTCTGGCGTTTATCTCAGAACATATCTGAATTTAAAAAGTTTTTCATCACTGCCTGATTAAGAAATACAGTAATGTCCTCTAGTTCTACCATCGGAGAGCAGTTTTCTCTCTGTTACCTATCTTTGTAATCCCACGTTACACAGCAAACCATGTCTGCCTCTAACAACTTGGAAGTTCCGTTCGGATGAGGAATATTCCTCACTTCTGAAGAGGCGCTCTTAATTCCCAAGGAAGATGTGTTTCTACCAGTCATTCATAGGAATGAGAAGCCCCGAACTCCTCAAAGACAATGGGAAATGGCAAGCTGCCTCACGGTGTGGTGTCGAAAGCCAGAAAGGTCAGGTCAGGTCAAAGATAACGTCAATGAACCCGGCGGTTCGTACGTCGTGTTCAAGATGTTCATATTCAGTCTCGGACTGAAGTCTTAATACAGGTCTATGTACCGAAACCGCTAATCGAAGCTGTACCGAACCCCTCATATTCCTGATTCAAATAACTGGAAAATCACAGAATTATCCCACCTTAATCTACATTCTCTACTTATAGAAGCTCCTAACCTCAACTCTCTCTTGTCTCATCTCTCCCAAAACATGAAGCGGAGGTGAACAATCGCCAATCCAAGTCCGGGGCAAGACCATGACATCTGTGCCCTGGAGGTGCGTGTCATTTTCGCCTTAAAGGGCAAATCATACGGTCTAACACGACCACTTTCCTGCTCCTATACCCTCCGCACTATACCTCTCCCTCAATGAATCTCCAACACCTTCAATGATTCAATGGTATACTTCCTTGGACAACTGGCTGGCATCTAATTACGACTGCGACGTCGGTAACACAGACATAACTACGAGCTGTACGCACAATTAATATTTACGGCGTCCCCCAGGGCTGACATCTGGAACATGTAAATAACAAATATCATCAGAACACTCACAAGTTCTCATTAACATTTCTGCACCACACAAAAGACAAATGATAAGTAAAACGTAATGTATCAATCGGACATTTCCTGCAAGACAAAATCATACGACAAAATGGCATGCGACCCATTTCGAGATGGGGGTCTCACGTTTCGCCTCCCGCTTGTGCATTCTGTGACAAATTTCAGCTCAGGCAGCTCTTGGCAAGAGCTTTAGTGAGTTTTCTTCAGTGACAACGAGACATAAAACCCCCCAGTACCTCAAGGGACATATGTACAGTGAGAGGGTCTATGGTCTTTAAACCATTCTGGACACCTAAGTAAGGTCTGTACAATTCTTAGACGACTGGTGGGTCTAACTTGATGTTGAGGGCCTTAATGACTCAGGCAGTTGAATGGTCTTGAGCCCTAACAAGCAACTACCCATCTATACATTACACCAGAAGCAGTTTGGGTCATATTAGTGTATTATATACATATACATATGCAACATCCATTTGTGGCTATAAGTATGCATTTGAGACGAGTCAAAAGTATGAGTCAGGTTAATATCAAGTGTGAAACAAGGTACTTGGGTCACTGGAACCAGCTGCTGTGGCAGTATGTACGACCCTTGGCAACAAATGATACATAACTAACATCTGAAAGACGAGTCAAAACGGAAAATGAAATGTAATTTCTGTTGTGTGCGTTTTTTTTTTTTCCAAAACTCTTGCATTTCAATAACCAGTCCTCACGCTTCCCACTCCTTCTGTTTCTCCTACTTCTACCACAACCACCACTTACGCTACCACTTTTACGCTGCTACCTGAGAATGTTGTGTGGTTGGGGAGGGGGGAAAAAAAACTAGTACCACAGCCAAAAGCCTGGACTCTTCCCTGAACCAGCGTTGCTCTGGTGGGGTGATGGAGTCGAGGCGCATCAATAGAATTGCACTCATCTGATGTAAATAAATAAAATGCAGCGTACTTTTCTTCCTAAAATCCCTCTCTCAAGAGGAAGGAAAAAAGTGGCAGGACGACCCTGTTCCATTTCGACTCTTTTACGAGAGCCTCGCTCGCTTTACGAGCAGTGGCTGTTGGGAGAGGAGGAGGAAGAGGAGGAGGAGGAGGAGGAGGAGGAGGCGCTGCCACGCACACGCACACGCACAAACGACCTTCCCGTGGATTAAGCGCACGCAATCAAGGTTAAACACACACGCACACACACTCCCACACGCACACACGCTCGCGCGCGCGAGAGAGAGAGAGAGAGAGAGAGAGAAACTCTGACCTCCTAAACTCGTCTTTAGGAGGAAGCTCTTAAAAATTCAAGAACATCTGCAGTTACTGGCGCTACAAGTAAATGTTATTTCTTCATCAATCTGGGCGGCGGCCGGACGGACGGACACCCACTGGGGGTGAGCTCAGCAACGCCCTCAGATCCGACGTGGTGGTGGGTGGCGGGTGGGTGGGTGGGTGGCGGGCGTGGGTGGTGGGTCAGGTCATGCCGGGGTCACACGAAAGCATTAAACAACCTCCGGAGATCTTCTGTAAACCAGTTTCCATCGTTGGTTACCGATGAGAGGTTTACGTACTGTGGATGAGGCCATGAGAGAAAGAGAGAGAGAGAGAGAGAGAGAGAGAGAGAGAGAGAGAGAGAGAGAGAGAGAGAGAATGATGCGCTCCTTCGGTGGACCTGACCTGCCGCTTGCGGCTACAGTCGGCAATCTACCAGCGTCACGCTGCCGCCCGCGGCTCCCTAACCCGCCGCCGCCCACACCGCTGACAACCCGCCCCAACCCACCCACCCCTTATTTCCCGAAGTCCTGAGACCCTCGCGTGGCAAATTAATCCTGTTTTCATCACCCAGATCTTAATCTCCGACCGTGACTATCCAAAGTGGAGTAATATTGATCATTAATCCGTCATCCGCGGCCTCTGCGGAGGCCCCCGGAACCCCCGTTGGAGTAGTCGTCACTGGCCCCTCCAAACTTTGACGTCAAGATCCGAATATTTGCTTCGAATCCATTTGGAGGCTGAAGCCATCTAGGCCAGCGTCCGTTGGGAGTGCCGTAGATTCGACGGCTGGGTTGATTAGACGTGGGATAATTTTTTGGAGGAGGAGGAGGAGGAGGAGGGGCGTGTTTTTCCAAGGCCTGTTAAGACTCTGGCTGGCATCTGAACTGCGGTATCCGGAAGACGAAGAAAGGAAATCAAGACCTTCCAGAGACCGAAGGACAGTTTTACCCTCAATTGACCACAAAATCCCGTTAATATAGCCTTTTTTCTATCCCCACTGGCCACAAAAACCAGTTAATAAAGCTTTTTTCTATCCCCACTGGCCACAAAATCCCGTTAATATAGCTATTTTCTATTCCCATTGGCCACAAAATCCCGTTAATATAGCTTTTTTTCTATCCCAATTGGCCACAAAATCCCGTAAAATATAGCTTTTGATCTATGCTGTTCTAGGAGCACTGGAGTCCAGCAAACACAAGAGCTACCATAAGCAAAGAACCCATTTCCAGGACATTGAGTATACGCAGATCCAGACCCCAAGGCGCCTTCGGACTGGAAGCAGCTGAAGAATCCTGATTTCCTTAAGATGTAGGCCACGGGAGAACACCCTGACGGTGCTGAGGGCCCGCGGTGGAGGTAGAGAGAGAGAGAGACAGGCCGTAGTAGAGACGAGAGATACTCGCGAGACGGACCGAGAGAGAGAGAGAGAGAGAGAGAGAGAGATCGTGATGGGGGCGGGTTGAATTGGAATGGCTACCGCGTGATTCAATTACCTTTGCGAAGCGCAATCCGTTCCGAGACCTCATCATGCACAGCGCTCCTGCTACTGCTATGCTTGGACCAGCAGCTGCTGCTGCTGGTGGCACGGCAGTGATGGACAGGCGCTCGAGGGGGCCCCAGCAGAGGCGAGGGTATATACAAGACCATTCCTTCCTCAGCTTCTGTGCAGGTGGTGTACGAGGGACGTAAGGAAGCCCACCCTGAGGCCACACTCCTCGCATGAGGCTAGGCAAGCGTGCCCTGACCAGCCCTGTGCAGCCTAGCCTAGCCTAGCCTAGCCACAGTCCGGCCCTGACCAGCCCTGACCAGCCTAACCACAGTCCGGCCTCATAAAGATTATACTCACACTACCGGACGCCCCAGAGACCCTGTATCATACTATTGCCATGGGTTATACTCCTGATATACTTAAGATAGAGAGTATATTCTCCACTATTAACACCGCATACGCCTGGAGTATGATGGTGATTACAGTGATGCTACGGTACAATTGTGTTAATTAAATAATGGTGAATAACGAGTGATGAGTGATTGATATATATATATATATATATATATATATATCCAAGCCTAATACAGGTACCCACTCATCGAGCAACCCAAAAGAAAGATGAACAGCTGGGTTGGCTGTATGCCAACTGCCCTTCCCAGGATTCGAACCCAGGCGAGCCCGTGCGTGATTCAAAGTCAGCAACGCTAACACACACACCCCCCCCCTCCACCACAGAAGCCCACACATTAAATATCGACATAAAAACAAATTTAATCCAATCAAGAAATAAATAAAGACCCTAAGAACAGTATCTCCGAGGACATAACTCTCCTGCCGAAGTACTTGACAAAAGCTTGGTACCCGGTCTCTGGTGGTCTCCTGCGGGACGTCTCTCCCCTCCCGTATTATACCTGACCCCCCCCATCCCCCCCATTTCTATTAACGGTACGACCCTTGGTTACAGCGTTACGACCCTTGAGTAAAGAGGTACGACCCTTGGGTACAGCGGTACGACCCTCTGGTATGATAGCTTGGCCTCCGTCTAGCACTGTGTTCGAAGGGTCATCCCGTCACACTCAAGGATCGCTCCGTCACATTCAAAGCTCGCATCGTCACGTTCAATAATCGCAACGTCACACTCAAAGCTCGAACTGTCACATTCGATAATAGCACCGTCACATTCAAGGATCGCGCCGTCACATTCAAAGATCGCATCGTCACATTCAATAATCGCACCGTCACATTCAATAATCGCACCGTCACATTCAATAATCGCACCGTCACACTCAAAGCTCGCACCGTCACACTCACGGACCGTCCCAACCTCAGTGTATGGTGGGATGGCAAAAAAAAAAAAGGCAAGAGATCTCATACTTGATTATCAATCACAAAAAAAGGTAATTAGGTAATTAGAATATTACAAAAATAATTACCGATTCTCCCAAAGAATGACTACGGCCCCGTAACTCAATCATCCAATGCCCCCACCACTAGCTAGACCACGCAATACTCGGCAAGCTACCGCGTCACATGATTACTGTGTGGCCATCGGCAACTCAAGGAGTGGGCCGATTTGATACCTGCTTCTTTCCCTGCACGTCGAAGCTCTGGAACTCTCTTCATTCCCATGTCTTTCCCAATAACTACGACCTGGCTCATTTCAAGAGACAGGTTTTTCACTTTCTCAAAAATTTGTAAATACTTTCCTTGTCTGTTTTTTCCCAATTTCTCAACTCTCTATATTTGAATTAGGGCCCAGCCTTGATGTGGACTTTTGTCCGTGACTGGAGCCTTCAACATAAAAAAAGAAGAAAAAAAAAAAAAAAATATATATATATATCTGTCGTAAAGGCTTAAGAGAGAGAGATATCTCTGTTAAGTAGCATTCCCTACTTAGAGCCTGTTTTATAAGGTGTCTCTTGATTCGAAGCGCATTGAAAGGCTTCGCTTCGCTGTGTGGCCGGAGAGGGAGTGGGTGACTTCAAGGTTTCACACATCCGTTGCTGGAGCCGTTGTTCTGTTGGTTTCCGTTGTGTTTTGTCTGTTGGTCTGTGTCCAGTGCTGTTTACCTTTGGATAGGTCGACTCGTGTTTGTGTGTGTGTGTGTGTTTTGAGTCTTTGATTCGATTCAGATGATTCGAAGCAGCTTGCTTTTTGACCGTACCCCATAAACTTTGGGGTCGAAGGTTGAAAAGGCGTCTCACTTGCCCTGGCTCGTACCGTAGTGCAGCAAACGACTCGAATATAATCCTGAAATGAGTTCTCTCTCATTGGCGTTACTCTGACGACTCATATTCCATCTGTGGACCTGTCAAATCGCATCTTTGGTTCCGAAGCATCGTTCGTCGATGAATGCTTGGTTGCTTTCTCTTTCTCCCTCGCCAGCCTCAGCCAGTCTGGCCCAGTTTAGCCCTCTTTTCTTCAGCCTATAGAGGCTCGTTTAAGTTGGCCCGATTCCTGTTCAGTGTAACCCCGTATAACACAGCCCGAGCAGCTCGCGCAGCCTCGAACAAGCCGACTGATCACGGGAGGAACAAACCACGAACGGAACACACTAGCTTTTTCGGGCATCACGACCCAGACCTGTGTGTGTGTGTGTGTGTGTGGAAACGTTGACATTTAGTGTGGGAATACCGGTGTGTGTGTGTGTGTGTGTGCGTGTGTATCGTCAGATAAGCGCGGGGCGGGACGTGGAAAGCTTTGGAAAAGTGTCTTTAAGAGACGCAGTGCTTCACTCCCAGCACCGTGGCTTTTTGGATTCGATGTAAAATTACTTTTTTGTATATTTGACATCATCACTATTTCCCTGTACTGTGTTTATCATCACTATTGGCCCTTTCTGTACAGTCTGGCGTGATGTAAAGGGCTCTGGCCCGGACCCACACGGCCCTCGTTTCGACCCCAGAGCCCTCAGGGGCAAAGGCCCTGGCCAACCAGACTGTTTCGTGATGCTTTTATGCACTGGTTGACTCGGGTGGCCAGTTTGCCTGGGAGGGAAGTGGCACACCCCGTCTCCCTTTGAAGTGCAATCTCTGCTCGTAAAAGTGTCCAGGTCCTGCCCTAGTCTAAGGGTCTTGCCTTTAAGTCTAAGGGTCTTTTCTTTAAGGTCCTTCCCTTTAAATCTAAGGTTTAAGCAGACTCTGTGCCCTTGATACTGATAGATTTTTTCCCCGCCATGTCTTGCGTCCCTGGTCCACGTTGGAGTTGATGAAGACAGTGTGTATCTGTGTGGCATAGCACAGAGACGGCTGGGAGATGGCACAGACCATCGTGGGAGAAGCCTTTCCCTTGGGGATGGGAGGCTTACACTCCGCCCAGGTGCAGGGGAAGGGGGCGGGAGTGGTCCGTGTAGTGAAGATGCGTTTGACTCGACGGTAGACTAGAATGAATCTCTCTCTCTCTCTCTCTCTCTCTCTCTCCTCGCTGTGGGGTGTGTGGGCGGGCAGGTCGCTTATCATCACTATTTCCTTCCTCGCTGTGGGGTGTGTGGGCGGGCAGGTCGCTTATCATCACTATCTAGGTTCCTTTCGCACAGGCAACGGTGCTGTTGGTACAAGTGTGCCGTGACGTCGTCACCAGCGCAGGTGTTCACGACAGGTAACCACGTCACACCCACGCACGCACACACACACGCACACACACACACACACACTCACACTTCTGTGCTCTCCCAGAATCCATTTTCTGGCCCTTGCTGCGTGGTTGGTTGGTGGCAGTAACTTCCCGCTGGGTGTTGGCACCACGGACGTGTAGGGGGGAGGGTGTTGGCAGTGCCAACGTAGAGAGAGAGAAACACACACACACACACACACACACACGGGTCTGAGCGTGGGCATCTCGGGCACGCCGGCCGGTCACGGATCTCGGGGATCCGGCAGGATTTACCGGCTGCTGGAAATGCCCCGTGTTCTACTACCGTACCGTCGTGCTCAAGGGTCAGGTACCGTCCTGCTTAAGTAGCGTACCGTCGTGCTCAAGGGTCGTACCGTCCTGCTCCCCGGGGGTACACGATCTCCTGCTTACCATATTACGGTACGATACTCTGTGGCTGGTGTTGTGTGGCGCGTGGTACGCTCTCTCTCTCTCTCTCTCTCTCTCTCTCTCTCTCTCTCTCTCTCTCTCTCTCTCTCTCTCTCTATCTCTCTCTCTC
>JAYMFT010307338.1:0-23629 GCA_038088735.1 Panulirus argus | reverse complement strand
TCTCTCTCTCTCTCTCTCTCTCTCTCTCTCTCTCTCTCTCTCTCTCTCTCTCTCTCTCTTTCTCTCTCTCTCACCACTTCACGCTTTTCCTCACTCTATTTCACGGTCACTGTCTTCCCTTCACGTCAGTATGGCGTCGTAAAGGATTTCATGCTCTCGCAAAACGCGTCATATTTGTATGAAAAATAGCATTAAATTGGTGTATGGCGGTGGCTGGGGAAAGGGGCAAGACATGCCTCGTTGCCGCCAACCAGTGGAACCGCCGCTGGCACAGTACCGGGAGAAATTCCATTCATATAGACTCCACTTGTAACGGACCATCGGTAGAGACCCCGCTACCACAGACCATCAGTAGTGACTCCGCGAGTACGGACCATCAAAAGAGACTGTTAGTACAGACTATCAAAGGAGACTCCGCTAGTACAGACCATTAGTAGAGCGCTACTAAAGACCATCAACAGAGACTCCACCAGTGAGGACCATCAGTAGAGACTCTGCTAGTACAGACCATCGATAGAGAATTCGCTATTACGGACTATCCCTAGAGACTCCGCTAGGACAGACTGTGCCAGCAAAACTTCACTAGTGGGAACCATGACAGTCAGTCTCCACAAGCAAAAACTCCTGTGCAAGTAAAGCCAACTGTAACATCTCGAGACCACCGCTAGGGAGACCATTAGTCGACAGCCCACCAGTGGAAACGACGGCAGCAGAGACCCCGCCGAGGGTGACCGGCAGCAGAGACCCCTGTGAGAATTGGCCCCAGCAGTAAGGACCCCATCGAGATTTACTAGTGGTGGAAATTTCACTGATAAAGACTCTCCCTGTACAAGAAACCACTGGAGAAACTATATCATTAAAGACGCCGAGGGAGACTTCATGATAATAACTTCGTGAGTAGACCCCCACAGTACAGAGTCTTCCAGTGGCCTGTGCAAAGAGAGCCTCAAGTCGCTGAGTCTGCGGACAGGACTTACGCCAAAACAGATTCCGCTGATGGAGACTTTGGCAATACAGAGTCGAAAGACAATGCTGCTTTGAAAGCCCCGGCGTATGAAAGGTATCTCCAGGACATTGACGTCAGCCTTAGTGATCGAAAGACGTCTGGTTGGTCGGCAGCAAACAAACTTACCAGTTGCAAATACATGAAATAATACTAGTAATAAATATAGTAAATTTTCCATGGGTGATATGTGAGCAGCGTCAACCCCCAAGATGGTTTGCGTGGAGCGTTGACTCTAAAGGAAAAAATCCAAGTCAATTAAGAAAGAAGAAGATCAAAGCCTTTTTTCCGTTTGTTGATTCTGTTCTGTGGCCGTCACATACGATGACTTTATTCAACAGGAAAAACTTTCCTGAAAATTCACCATCGAATTCGAGTTATAAATTTCGCGTAAAAATGGTTTCAGTCTGGTTCCCAGAGCACGTCCATTGTACCGCGTTTATATTCACTTTATAATTTTCTGGTCATTGTTCTCCGGGACTGAGGAAACCCATCAAAGCTTCAGTCGTGCGGGAGTAGTGAAGAGGAGTGGCTCGCGCGTCTTGTCTCAGCTCGCGAGGCGCAGAATGGAAAGTCTTTTTATGATTCTTGACGCGAACAATTGCTGGCAGGACAGGGGGGAGAGGGAGGGGGGTAAGTCACTCTTCTCCCTGCCCTTACACACACACACACACACACACACACACACACATATGTGTATATATATATTTGTATGAGAATATATGTGTCACAAGAGGAGGGCACAAGAGGAAGGAGAAGACCGAACTAAGATGGAAGGGTGGAGTGGCTAAGACTCTGAGTGTCTGGGGCCTGAATATGTGGGAAGCTGAAAAGCGTGCAAGGGAGAGAGCGAACTGGAGCAATGTGGTATACATAGGGCGACGCGACGTGCCGTCAGTGGACTGAACCAGGGCATATGAAGCAGCCGGGGGAAACCAATGAAAGGTCTGTGTGGTCTGGATGTGGATAGGGAACTGTGGTTTCGGTGCAATACACATGACAGCTAGATTATGGATGTGAGCATATGAGGCCTTTTCGTCTGTTTCTGGTGCTACCTTGCCAACGCGGGAAACGGCGAACAAGTATAATAGAAGAAAGTAAATAAATATATGTATTACTAAAAATCTTTACTATGAAATAGCCTTCCTATCTGTCCGTCCATCCATCCTCAATAAACACAGCGGGCAGGTTGTAAGACGCACTTCAGGAAAGCTAATTCCATTACACAGATGCCAATAATTTGTCCATTGCCTTGGCAAGATAGAAATTACCTGCTGCTGGGCTGCAGTATTTTCTGGGAAATATTTTGTTAACGAGCGAGAAGGCTGTGCTGGTAATATTGAGGGTATGGAGAGGGAAAATGGAGGGATGAATGTTTGTAACCACTGAACAATGCCATCAACCGTTCAGGGTGTGGTGGCCGGGGAGGGAGAGAGTGGTGGTGGTGAGGGAGTGTGTAGTGGTCAGAGAGAGAGAGGGAGTGGTGATGGTTGTGAGGGAGGTTGTAATGGCTAGTGTGGAAGGGCGTGGTGGTGGTGAAGAACAGTCTAATGGGAGATAAAGTAATGGTTTGGGAGGGCATGACATCTCTCCGCAGGAGCGAGCAGACGAGGGCCTGGAGGGCCCGAATCCTCAAGTTATTCTAAAGATTCCTAGTGCAATAAACACATAAGTTCTTGAGTGTGTACAGAACATGGTGAAGTGAATGAAAAGATATAAAGCCAGGAGGTAAACAGATACATTGGGCGGATACGGAAACATATCTTGAGCTGTGATTGCATCTGTCACGGGACAAAGGTTCAGTCATTGCGGGTGTGACTAAGTCGTTTAGGACCAAGGATGAACAACTGTCCAGGTGTGTCTAAGTAAGTCTGGTAGAAGAAGTACAACTGTTCAGGTCAGACAATAATCATCTAGGGCTGAAATGGAATATTCAATCAACTGTGACTGCACGCTGGTCTCAGGAGTGCCGGTTCCGATCGCAACCACAAGACCTCAACTCACATAGCTGTAACTCCGTTAGTCACAGGGAAGGAAGCGTAACTTTTCCGATGTCACGGGTTGACCCCCAAAAAACTGTCTTTTTCAGAAGTGCTGACGCTAACTAGTGCTCCGGGAGCATAGCTGTGGTGTGGTAACAGCTGACTGTTGACACTGTGCTGCTGAAGTCGACTAGACGCGTGTGCTGTGTGAATGCCTCCGGTTAGTCAGTTTCAATTAAAACGAAGAAAAAAGTTCGTCAGAGGAAGACTGGAGCTCAGAGGCTGGGTGTCGGCTTCTGAGGGTAGCGGTGGTAGTCCCATAATTGAATTTGTAAATTAGATTTGTGCTGTAAAATTGTCTATTTATATTTGTGATAAGCGCATCAGGGATCGTCGCATGCCAAGTATATTGCACATCTTGTGATTCTTTGATGGAGTAACAGGAGGGTTCGCTCGAATAAATTGGAACGTTTGGTGACGTTACTTTTCTTCTTCCTCCGTCATTAAATTTGCTTATGGAGGATATCAGTGGGTTGAATGGACCTGCTGTTATCGATCAGGATCCAGACGTGACGAAAGCTGCCACGTCTATTGGCGCGATAGATTCTTGCCAAGAAAAATATGATAATCACGCGTATGTAGCTGTGGCGCTGGGTAGGTTGATGACGTCTGGCGAATCTCTGGGAACATGACCCAGTAGCATTATATCGTTTCTGTCATAAGGTTTGCTGTCATGTGAGACCCTCACACCCTGTCGAAGTCATCGAGAGAACCTTCCTTACAAATTAGATCAGAATGTTGTCAGGGAACTGATATTCTCGTCCCGTCCTGCAGGAGGATTTGATCTGGATATTACCTCATAACGACTTGAAGGCGAGTAGCATCAGGTGTTGACTCTGGCCTGCTGACACACAGTGTTACTCCTGGGGTCATCATCAGTAGCTATCGCAGCAGTGCACTCGTGGGCCCGTTATACCTCACAACTCCCTTAGTTTATAGTTGAAAGTGTATGTCTGTATACAGATTCATTTGATGAGGATCTTCCAGCGTCATTCTAAACTCCAGGGAAATCGCAGGCAATATCACAAATTGCAGACAACATAACCAATGCAGGAACATCATAAGCTTCAGTTGGAAGTGAATCCTGTATACAAGCCTCACTCTTCACCTCCCTCCCTCCCTTGCCAGGATTATTTACTTCCTCTCCCTTGAGGTGCAATACTGACCGTAGTCTGCCCTGCTGCACCCTCAGAAAAATCACAAAAACAACCGTGTAACATGTGACCGTCTGACCCCTCCTTTAATCTCAGGCTAATCACTTGTTGCCACACCCCAACTGAAGTACGTTGTGTTCACTTTGAACATGGCGGTGCATGTAATAGCTTTCCTCGTCCGTTATTACACGAACTCTTGACTGGTAACCAACTTTCATCCTTGTATGAATTTTCCTATCACTTCGGTCGATACGTCCCTTACACACTCAAAATTAATCCTCAGAGTCATTACTTCTGCCTCACGAAGACCTGCTTTTCTACCTTTACATTAATCTTTCAGTTAGTCCTGAAATTTTCCTTCATCCCACGTCTTCTAAAGCTATTTCGTTTATCATGCTAAAGCGTTATTCATGCCATTCGAGTAAGTATTGGACTTGTGGGAGCAAGTTATCGCCGTCAGGGAACTGAGTTAACTAAACTTATGGAGCAGATTCTGTATTCTCGAAGGAGTTAAAGTTTCCTTAAGAGACTACACGCTTCGTTTATCTAGCACATATTCCTGCCTTTTCTGTGTCCTCCACGTCTTCCTCTCGTTCTGAAGTCTCTTAGATTTCAGAACTGGTCTCCTTAGTCAGTTGGCAGGTCAGTCTCTCAGCCGCTTGGTCTTACTTCCATTCATTAGAAAACGGGTTCGTGCGCGCAGGCGACGCGCGATTCTCACGTTCCCTGGACGGCGTACATTTCAGTATCTCTCCTGCTTATACCTCATCGACACTCATCTGTACATGTGACATTCTTTCAGCCAATATTCTTGGTTCGTTCGTTCGTTAGTTATCCCTCATCCCATTCTCATCCTCCAACCTGCTCGCATTTCACTACAGAACTCATCTTCCTCAGTGCGTCACATACTTCCGCCTGTATGTATACTATCACCCACGAGCTGCCCACTTCTCCCATATGCTCCTTTAAGAGTCTAACCCCAGAAATGCTCACGTCTGATTTCTTCGAGCGTAGACACGCCAGCGTTCACTTACCAGAGGTCAAACTTTTCAGTCGCTGTTACAGCCATCAGAGTAAACTTTTCATATTTACCATTACATGATGTCAGGGTGTGTTACCGGACTCTGCCAACAAGAGGTTACACCGCGAGTGAAAAGTCACTTTCGGCGAAGCTATATCACTGAGGATATAGTTTTGTAAAAAATTTCACTCCAAACGAGTCCACATTTCCCTACTGCTTTAAGTAGCGCAGCCTTGGGCTGAAGGAGCCTTTAGAAATGTCCTGGTGCCACCAGGACTCTTTCAAAAAAACTACTCCTCGGATAATATAAACAAAAAAGAAACTTTGTACATACACTGTATATGACAGCGATAATCTTCCATATCCTCTACAAGTCCTAACTGACAAAGGTCAAGAGGTGACTCTATCACCTCGGTTGGCTGGTTGGTTGTTTATCTTTTAGGCCAACTAACTACCAGGGTCATTTTAAGGCCGTCAACGAAGCTACGTCCACCAGCTTCAGTATCTCTAATATCCTCTTCAGGTGCTAAGGATGCTTCTAATACCACATACACTCATTAGCCCATGCATCCCCTCGTCATTATGAGCGTCCAGTTCCACAGTCTGTGCTTATCATTAAGTTTAGTCTACACTGTGGTACACTCGAGCTCGTGTGGTTATTGTCTACAACACATTCCCTCCACTTTCAAATATTACGAATCTTTTTCGTTCAGATAAGACAGCCTGATATCGCAGTCGATGGTGCTAGTATCACGAAAAGCAGTGTCTGACTATTTCCTTTTCCTTGGCTTTGAGTTTAAAGGGTATGAAATCGGAATTAGATATGTCTTGCTCTGACAAGCACCAGGTATAAGAGATGAATGGAAATTTTGGATTCGATGATGGAAGTTAGGAAGGGCTTAAATAAAAAAAAAGATTTCCTTTAGTAACAAACGCTCTGTTCGTAAATTTCTGTGGGCATGACGGCGGGAAACTGCAGGCGGTCTTTGTGACACCGACTCCGCAGCTCCTATGTCTTATACACAAAGAGGCTTTTATCTTGCACACAGTAGGTAGTAAGATTACTCGTTTTGTAAATTACGGAGGGCGGTGAAACATCTTTGTCTAAAAAGAAAATCTATTTACATGCAAGAGGGAAACATACCAGGAAGGAGGTGCGCTGATGAGAGGAGCAAGGGATAAAAGACGAGAGGAAACAGGTTCCTGTATTTGAGGTATGGGCACTTTGGGTGTCAGCCGATGAAGGAGCAAGCATTGTATGTGGGTTCCTGCAGGTGCGAGGCGTGGGCTCGCCTTTATATGAGCGCAGCTCATGAAGGGTGCCCTAGGAAGGAGGGAGGTGTTGAACGACCAACGCGAAGTGGAAGGCAGGCTGGAAGTAAAGGGTCGGTTTGTTGATAGGGTGTTTAACTTTAGATTGGATATTGTGAAAGTGATTCGGGACGCACCGCCCTCAGCGAGAGAACAGTATTTCATTTTAGGACGAACGTTGTGTCTCGAGAGGTTTCGGGAAGAAGGAAAACAGGAATTGCATATTCGTTTTCTTTTATATAATTAGTATTTAAATGGTTAGCTAAAACGGCACTAATCTTGACTGTCTCATGTACACTACATACACCCACACACACAGGAGATAGGACTCCACGAATGCAAAACTCCCTCCCTGTACAGTACAAATAGGTCATCACACACACACACACACACACACCCGTTACCGAGACCTCCTCCCCCTCCAACGCCCCACCCACACTGACCGCCGCCCGTCACCCTGAAGCAACCAGAATTTGTACAGACGGATTTAAGGCTATAGTCCCATACCTACAATTGTGAACGTCATAAACAATCCATAGACAAGTGCAGAGCCAAGCAAGTAAAGATCTTACAGTTTTCTCTTAGTTATGTGCATGTCAACTATCCTATTACTGTAACTCAGTGGTTAACTCTTCATCAGTGATCAATGCTAAATGCATATGTCCACAACTATGTTCCTGTAACTCAATCAACGCGTACCTATTCATCGCTTAACGTTCAACCAATTATTGCTAAATGCATAATGTATAAACTATTTTATTTACATCGTAAAATTTCATGTATGCGTCACTTCGACTGTGGAGATGTACCTCACTATTCAAAGCGTAGAAGTACCCAGCCCCACTTTGATCTTAAGCTCTTTTGTGATTAGTTAACCAATTACTATTATGAAATTCCAGTTAGGTAATATCTCAACTTAGCATTTTCAGCCGAATTGCTTCCTAAATTATATTAATCCCTTTATTTTTCGTTATCATTATTATTATTGTTATTAATATTATTATTATTATTATTATTATTATTATTATTATTATTATTATTATTACTGTACCTTAACCTAAGCCAATATGCCCGTCTATCGACCAGCCTCGAGGGGTGGATGAATAGCTGGTTGGCTGTGGGCCGACTGCCTAGCTCAGGAATCGAACCCGGGCTGGGTACATTCACAGCAGAAGAGCAATATAGTTCTTCTATGAGTGACCTGACAAGGGATAAGTTCCACCGTGGGTGAGAAGAACCAATGAACAAACCTCTGTATAGAGTAACTGACACCAACTGAAATAACATTCTTGAACAGGCAAACAGGCCATCGTCATGTACAACAACGGGGTGTCTTCCTTCCTACTCAACTTTCACATCTTTATAAAGTATTATGGGAAATCTTTGTTACCCAGAGTCAGTTCATGAGGTGGAGACATAAGTATAGGGAAATAGGAATTTGCATAACAGAACAATTTAGAGAAGGAAAAAGCTGCACATTCTGCTGAACATGAGCACCCTGGCTGCACGTCCAGTGTCACTCGTATGTCGCAGTGTCACTTCTGCCCTCAGTGTCGTCCTACTCTCAGTGTCGCTACTGTCCACAGCGTCACCCGTGGTCCAACAACAGCTGCCTGTCCCTTGACCACCCTCTCCACACACCTGCACCTCCCCCGACACGTCCCTCCCTTACAACCCTCCCATACCCCTGGATTCACACCTGCCTTCACCATACACCTGCTCATTTCGTCGCCCCATCTTCTGTCATACTTCTTCTTAGTCTTTCGCTTTGATGACTACGACTCTCTTTGCTTCTTACGCTCACGATAATCGCCCGTTGTTCCTCTTATCTCGACGAATTTTTCCCTCGCCCTGTTTGCTACTGGAAAGTGGCGCGTCGCTCGTTAGTGGCTTGTACCCAAAAACTCAACAGTTTTCTGTCCTGGTTTTTCATAGCTTACTCCCGTGTGATGTGCCCCTCATCCTTGGAGTCAAAAAATTAAGCGAGACTTTGAAATACTATTTTGCTCTGCAGGGAGATTGCACTCTTTCTGGTAAGTGACTCCTAAAGTCCTAGCCCGTCTTTCTCGATCGCGCGCGACCTGCCTATCGCATTTAGTTCTCGGTGGCGTATGCAGAATCTAACTCAAACACTTGCCTCCGTCTTAAGACTAAAGGGTAAGCGGGAGAGCCGGCGTAATGGGCCGAGAGACCCGTGGCTCTCGGCTCCATCAGTGACGTCACAGACGGCACTCCAGAGCTACACAGGAGGGAACTGGCGGGTGCGTTTTATAGCGAGGACCCACAGGCCACGAGAGCATGGATGGGAGGACTGAGTATTGGCGATGAGGAGGCTTGTGTTGCCTGGTGTGGCGAGGTCTGTAATGACTGTGTGTCTGTAGTGTGTGTGTGTGTGGGGGGGAGCGAACATGGCAGCCTGGACGGTCAGACAAATGCCGACTGACGCCTCGCTGAACATTACGCTTGGAATGGCTATATACATAACTATCTATCCTCTAAGTATTTATGTGCATATGTAAGTATGTATGCATTTATGCATGTATCTGTCTGTCTATTTATACACCTTTCTCCATCTCTATATTTATCTATCTCTGTATCTGCAAGTGAACAAAGAGTAAAGAAGGCAGATGAAATGAAAAGTAAGTCTTTAGACATAAGCTTGTGACAAGTGAGAGGGTGGGAGATAACAAGAAGTACCACAAAGGCGGCCACACAGTATACATCACTCACGTGTAAAATACGCACAAGTTATTAGCTCCAGTTCAGTGAAGTTACTAATATAGGCTCACGGCAGTGTAGGTCATGATATAATGATGGACGGTGACGTAACCTGACGTCTGTGTTGGTACCGACTGACCTCGCTGAGGTGACCATTACAGTGGGCTGCGGTAGGGATGGGTGGCGGGCGTCATGTTGGACACCTGTGGGAATAACTCGTAACCGTATTGTTCTGCTGTAATATTTCTTCTGTCTTTAGGTTTTCTACTTCAGCAGGTATTTAGTCACAGCAGTAGATAGCCTGACGACACATTCCCAAGCGGGAATACACATCGAGCAGCGACAAATGTGGTGTAACGCGGGGCTCACGCGAGACCAGATAGCTTTGGACGCTTAGGATAAGACTATGTCTTCAGTAAAAAATGGAATCATAGGCGAGACTGAACTGTGAGATTAACAGATTGTAAACACTGTGTGACTAGGAACAGATACATACGGATCATCTTGTGGACACAGTCTGGCGAGGAGGTGTGGATGGGGATGCGTGGAATAGTTCGAAAACGGGATGTGCAGGAAAGAGTTGAAACAAGGTAATCCAACAGTTGGACTGTAAGTGAACGAGCTGGGCTGCAGCAGTAAGTTGTTTATGGACGGACAACTGATTCTTACGGTGTATTTGGCAACGTTGTGTTGGTACAGTGTTTGTCTGTGGTCATGTAGGGAGAGCTACCACGAGATGTAGGGTCCGCCTCACACTGATGGCTCAATGGTGAGACTCACACTAACAGTCGTAAGTGGTAGGGTCCCGTCTCCCAGTCATGGCTAACCCATCACGCTCACACTGCAGTCCCAGGCGGAGGTGTCTGTCTCATACTGATGGCTCACTGATCACACTCACGCTTGCAACCCTAGGGGGTAGGGTCGGCCTCACACTGATGGCTCTCTGGTCATACTCGCATTGTAGACCACACAACCTGGCGCTTTGCTTCATATAATTAACAAAATTAACATCGTTCATCATGTGTTGCTGACATTTCTCTTCTTTTGACTCCTCCGCTCTTCTGACACCGTCTGCTTTATACCTACTCGCCTGAACGAGATCAGCGATGCGCGCTTTCCCGACCTCATGACAAAATCTCGTCGAAGATGCTCGTAAGTAAGTAGTCCCTGTTTCCCCTCCCTGTAAACCTGCTGTAGCAGCCCCCATCTGTCTCGCCCGCTTGTCTTGTGTAGTATAAGCAGACGGTGGCGGCCTCCCTCATCTGCTCGGCACAGGCACCTGCTGAACGCCTCACCAAATGCTTCCAGCATTGCCATAATCTATCCGCCTGTAATGACGCCCCGTGTGCTTACTTGAACCTAGATGTTTAGGGTGAATAATTTCCCTACATCATGAGGATGAATACTATCCTATCATTGTTTTGTTTCGCGGTTTATGGGGAACACAAGAGGCGGAAGCTGAGTATGACTTAGTAAGGTTGGAAGACTTTGGTTCTCTCTCAAGAACATGTCGAGAAGTTTGTACGTATCATACAGTCTTGCTACTGTAACTGTAAGTACTGGAATAATGTTAAGTGCAGAGTGTTACTGTAATTACTGAGTGGCGGCTTTCACTGAAGTAGCTGCGGTAAGTCTACAAGTTAATCGTGTCTTTCTTCTCCTGAAATATGTGTCTAACATGATTATCAGTTTGTCTGTGGAGGATGAGTCGTCTTGAAGGTTCGGGGTTCCCAACCTTCCGCCTCTTACTAACCTAACGAGTCTCCTGACATCATTGAGAACGCTGGACTTTCTTCACTCTGTGTACAGGACTCGGTTTCCACTCCTACCACGGCCTATTTCCCTGATCTCCCCCTCTTTCCTCTGATTCCCATGACTTATATTCACCTGTCAGTTGTGATGCTTCCCCTTCCTCCGACCAACTTGTTTCCCAACCCGCTTAGTCTCGTGAGGGATCATACAATCCTGTACGATCCCTCCACGGCCTGTGCCCCCTCCTCTCCACATCATTTGTCAGGGGCGACCGCTTTCCTCCTCATCCACGGATCGTAAGAGCTTTTACCTTCCTCCTGCTCGAACTATATGTACCATCCAGAGATGCGCTTAGCACATCAGAAGTGCAGTTCGTGCGCTGCAGGTGTGCGGAACACATTAAAGGCGCGTCTGATTCCTTCAGGCACACCAGACACTCAAAAAAGTTTGCCTTTAAGCACTACAGCCGAGCGTCAAACACCTGATTTGTGTTTAACGTGCGGGAGGGAAGCCACACGCATATGTGGGAAGAACGTTCCGTCTAACACACTGGAGGTACAACAAATATTTAGAAACTTCACGAATGAGAGGTGTTCCGAACTCAAGAATGGAGATAAAACACAAAGTTCAGGTTTCGTGCAAGAACTTGGCCAATACAGTTGTTTGAAATTCTACAAGTTAACACAGAACACTAGATGCGCTTCTTCTGCATAAAAACCATTGCTAGATAGTTTAACACACACGAAGTGCGTCATAACATTAAAGATGTGCCAAACGTTTTCTTACTGCATCAGTAGACACCCACTTCTCATTTCGGATTAGCTCCCTTACAGGAGACTCTGTTCACAAGACTAGAGATATCTCTAACATACTGGTACATACAGACAGCCGTTAGCAGTTCCAACAGGTAACAGGCACTTCTAACAGGGACACATCTACCACACTAGACTTATTAGAGGCTGTCTCGAAATTTTGTAAGTCATTTATTAACTAAACCTCACTGTCACGGACCCGCACACACATTGGAGTCACCTAATATATATCATAGATTATTCCGCTTCCACCGGAGTCGCCCATAGCACATTGTAAGCGCATGACTACTTCAGGTACCAGTGTCGTTCATGATACAGACTCGAACATTATAGTATTATCCTTCAACGCAGTGATGTTCCCATGTTTCTCAGTGTATACCAAACGCGTCTGTATCACATTAAAGATATATTAAACTGTTTAGAAATACAGGTTTCACAGGCAAGATACGATATGATACAGCTTACTCAGTTGTCCTGTCATGGAATACACACGTCAGGAGTAGGATGCAACACCTGACGTGCTTTCAGCACAGCAGAAGTAACTCTGGTTTACGTGGGAGTCGAATCTCATTCATGCCTCTGTGGTGAAAGTGACACATTTGGAACATCCACCACAAACCGCTAGTGCCTCAGCCACACAAGTACCTCTCTGGTCGCAACGACACATCCTCGGCTTTCCTCACCGTGAGACGGTCCAGTCACTCTGTGGACATACTGGAAGCGCCAGCGACTCGGGTAATGCACCGAAAGACATCACAGTCTTTCCTAACACACAAGTCGATCCTCTCACACAGCACTGGCATTCTAGCACGCGTTAGCGACATCTGTCAACACATCTGACGGATGCCTAACATAATAGATCCGTTACTGGGACACTGGATGTACTTCTGACACACGAGATGCTTCATAAGCGACTACATATACTCTCAAAAAATAAGAACGTCCACGGCACACTTGATAAACCGCTAACGCACAAGATGTTTAACCAGCACCTCAGACGCTCCTAGCCATAAACGTTCCCATGGTATGCTGGTGATTTTTCTAAACAGAGAAACACAGAAGCTAAAGGCGTTCACGTCATATTAGTTTCGCTGGATTCAACAGAGTCGCCACGTATATAATTGTGTTGCTGCTGTATTCACTAAAAGCTCCACTGATATATCACAGGTGCTCTAAATACACTAAAAACGCCTGTATCATAAATGAGGAGCCCTGGACTAACTGGATGTATCACTAATACTGCATCGGCATTAGTAACAAATCCAGAGACGCCATTATAACACCTAAGGTGCTTTTAACACAGTAATGATGCTCCAAAACACCACAAGCCCTCAACACACACACGAGGCCCCAAACACGTGAGTGGCATTCTTGATATACTAGAAAATATTCATGATAGGAGAGGCTCCTCTAGAGAGTGCTCCTGGCACATACGATCTGCTCGAACACGGTAGACGCGCCTTGAACGCACCAAAGGTACTTGGCACACACAGAACTCTCTGTTGCTCTCGTGTTCGGGAAAATTCGTGAATCACTGTTCATCCTGAGGCTCACGAGGTGTCTCTTGACTCGTTGAGCACAACGGTGAGACCCCCTGGCCATGACGATAGGAACACTGGACTGGACGGTACGACCCTTGTCAGTGACCAGACCCAGGATCGTAAAGTCGTGCTCAAAGGTTATACTGTCGTGCTCAAAAGGTTGCATCGATCCCAACAGAGACGAAATTAATCTATCGCAGGCAACAATATATCTGCACATGCTAATGGCGCGCCTCTCCATTTACAAGAGAAAACCATGATAGTTGGTCTCCCGCTAGATGCAGCCTTTCTGCCACTGGGGATTGCCCCCCCCCCCCCTGTTCGCAAAGGAATAAACATCGTATTGAACGTACGCCCAAAAGTCTCCCAACAGAATAAGCTTTTTGTTAGAGGCATCCATCCCCTTCCTACTGGAGGCATCCTTCCTCTTAGTTATTGCCACCTCACCTGGGTAACCTTTTTCTTCACTCGATGTCTCTCTCCCACTGTTAAAGGTACCCCCACATCCATCATCAGTACCCCTCCAATCCAAGACTAACTGACCCCAGCCACAAACGCCTCACATACAGGGCGACAGTCGTCTCCCCTCCGACCCCAAGCTAACGCCTCAGGACGGCAAGCAAGAATATTATCGCTAAATTACACCACTCGCTCCCATCAAGGATTAATCACTCAAGTAATATCTCAGCCGATAACTATTTATTACTGCTCTTGTACTCACGCTGCTGTTCAGGGATCCTTTTAGGGCCAAAGGGAAAACGGCTACTGTTGTTCAGAGCTGCTGAATTACAGATGAAACAAAAAAATTGCAGATGAAAGTGAGGAAAAAAAAAATCAATGTTTGAGAGTAACTTAATCCTCGTCTTTGACGGAAAAGTATTTTAGATTTTCTACTCTGGGTAAGGGAGCTCGTGACCGAGTTGAAATTTATCTCCGGCTTATCAACGAAACCAATTTTGTCAACGTGTCCTGTTCTCGGAACGTTCGTCCTATATCATCCACCTCGATGTATTTATACAATGGCGAACATTCCGCCATTCACATTTGACCGATTTCAGTGTCCACCTCAAGTGTGGCGGTGGGAGCCATGATCGCTATCCTTCAGATGTTGTTTACACTTGTTACTCACCCGTGGACTCGGCTGTGCATGTCGCAAACGTAATGCAGACGAGGAAGATGAGGGACCAGGTTAGCGCGTGCATGCCTCGCAGTCCACCAATCACCGACCAGTTCATCACGGCCGCCACCCAGTCACACGGCTCGGATTTGAAAGGTTTGAACTCGGGTGGTGTAACCGTCACCAGCGAAGGAGGAAGACAAGCGGTGCGTGCTCAGGTCAGAGGACGAGTGTACGAACCACCGTCTCCCCGCCAGCTTTTAAATAGCGGCGCCGCCTCCGCACCTGACCTGTGCTGCCACGCATGTCTTCCTCACTTGCCTCACGCACGACAGGAGGCGGGAAGGAGGGTGAAGGGGCAGAGAGGAGGAGAGTAGGGATGAATGGGGTGGGGGGCAGGTGTGTGTGTGTGTGTGTGTGTGTGTGTGTTTGTGTTTGTAATTACGTACTTGTTCTTACGTGGAGAGAGTTTTAAACTCGTAGGTTCCCCAACTCCTGGACCATCTCCACTATCATAGGTTTTAGAATTATGTATGCTGTCCACATTCAGTATGCCCTCATGCAGTTTATTCCATTTATAAATACTCATTCCATAAAGTACCTCTTCATATCCTTTCTAGTAAGTTTCTTCCTGTTTCATGTCACCTGTCACTGCCTCTATCGAAGAGTTGTTCACCGTCTTCATCATCAAGCTGATTTCAAAACTAAAAGGCTTCGATTAGGTCATCCCTCACTCTTCCTTCCTCCACACTGGGCTTATTGAATGCCTCTCGCTTTGTACTGTAACTTAACTTTTTTCTTTCTGGTGGCATCTTTGTTGCCCTCATCTAGAACCTTGTCTTTTAGATCTTTCTGTTTCATTAAGTTAAGTTCCGTGACTAAACGTGAAAAACTCATTTACTATTGGTCTAAGGTACGATATGAACAACTTGTTAAATGTTTCCTTAAATGCGTTTCAAATGTTTGCAGTTAGTCAGTTCGTGTCTATCGCTGCTGTCTTTATATGGGACTCTAGTAACTGGTTAGGGCTATGTCAACTCCCAAGTCCCTTTCGCAGAAATATCCAGCTTATTTCCTGTCATATGATATTCATATAGAGGCAATTTTTTACTGTGTCCCATCTTTATTACATTCAGTCCGTTGAATTTCATCAATCATGTATCAAACCAACTTTGACTGTCTAGGTCCCCTTGTAATTTGATGCAATTCTTCTAGCTCTTCTCTTCATCCTTTGTTCTTTGCACCATCCGCGAACACGTTCAGATACGAGTCTATACCGTCTGGCTAGTCATTCACATGGATCAAGAACATTACCTGCTTCACTCCACTATTATCCTCCACCAGTTTGAGAAGGCTTCTCTGACTTGTTTCTTTCCATCAAGATGATCTTCAGTCTGTCGGAAGAGTCTCCCTCTTATTTCTGCCTAGTGATCCAGTCTCTTAATCAGCCTACCACTACTTCAGATGCTGTCTTGCAGTCCGGTTACAAATAGTCTACCCAACCATCCCTTTTGCCTAAGATTGAACTCACCCTCTCATGGAAATCTAAGAGCTTCATTGCACATAACATCCTTTTCCCAAGACCGTGCTGTCCCTTAAATAGGTAATGTCCCCTTTGCAGAAAGTCATCCATTTACTTCTTGATTATCTCTTCTAGAACCTTGCAGAGCACACTAGTCAGGGAGACTAGTCAGCAGTTCACCGCTTATTACCGGTCTTCCATCTCACTGATAGGTACAACTTTTGTCCCTTTTCCACACCCCTGGCACTTTACCTTTCTTTCTCCATCGACATCGACAAGGGGTTTGTTTAATGTATCTGCACACATCCCCAGTACATATGGTGAAATTTCATTAGGACCATGAAGGCTGTATGAGTCAAAACTCTTTATTTCTTTAATGTCTTTTCTAGGTATCGTGATGCTTCCTGAAATCTCCTTCCCTTTCCATCTCGCTAGTGTTGGGGTTAAAGTGTTTTCCACTTTGAGAACGCTTTGAACTTGTTTTTCAGTCTCTTACATATCCTTACATCACCCTGGACATTTCTTCACTCTGAATCCCACAGCATGATCAGCCGTTCTTTACTTGACAATTTACCCCTGACGAAGTTTTGTAAAAGTCTTGAATTTTCTCCTGCCTTGTCCACAGTAAGTAGCTTTCAAAGTTGTTTGTTCCTCTTTTTTACACTGCCATACTTGTTCCTTGATCTCTGATACCTTGCAATTACTAGCTGACTGGAGTGTTGCCTGTACCTTCGTCGCTTTACATCTAGGAACTACTTTGCATTTCTATCATCTTTTATTGAACCATTCTAACCCCCTATCTTAACCCTCCCTTTGCATTTGAGGCTTGAGGTATCCATGTTCCCAATACTTCATTGTGAAGTTAACAGAACCTTTCACCATAATACCCTCGTTCCTGGCTACTGACCTCTATTTCCCAATCTATGTTACCATAAAAAAGAATTGTGTAAGTTTCCACAATATCATCTGCTCTTCAGGTGTTGTCCCATCTTGACTCTTTCAATGTCCTCATCTCTGAGAAGTGCGTGTTTTATTGCTTCATGTATCATCCTGATGGTTTCTTCATTGTTATAATTGTATATTTGTCCTGATACAGTGTCAAACGCTTTCTGACAATTTGGATACAAACAAGCTACACATAGTTCCTTTTTGTCCTGGACAGAGTGAGTTCTCGAAGAAACCCAAGTCTCGCTACACATGACCTCCTATCCCAAAAACGGTGGTATCTCTCACTTATGTAGGTTTTCCTTAGTAGAAAGTCATCCGTTTGCTTTCTTATTATCTCCTCAAGAATATTACAGACCACAGATGTCAGTGAGACTGTGGCACTTCCTGGTTTTCGGCTTTTAGGTGCTCTTCCCTGTCTCCTTTCTTAAAAACAGGCACGATGTTTCCCTTGACAGGTGTATGTAAACGAATCTTTTTCGATCGAATGTGCGTTATGAAACAAGAACCTTATGTTATACGAAAATTTATCAAGGCATCAGGCCATAGAAATACAGAGGGAAGACTAGAGTAAGATCGGAATGGCTTGTAGCACTGGTTTCAAAACCAAATGCAACTGCAGCGCCATTTTGTCAACATAACGTCATCAGCTGTTGGGCCAAGTCTTGCTGAGGAAGTGTAAACACTCCATAATGTTCCTCATGATTCCTTCAAAAAGTTTCACAACATATTAGCAAAAGGCATAATATATTTTCCTTCAGAAAAAAAAATCACAAAAGCAATTTAAAGGATTTTTTGAAAAAACTTTTCATGACACGGCGGATCTGAATCCAGGTTCGTTGTTAGACCTCGCCCATATACTTACGGGGTCCCTTGGATACCATGCTGACTCCCCTCCGAGCATCCTTGCACTGCAACCTCTCGGGTCTTACATCATATATGATATGCATTAGTATATAAAAAGTAAGTGATATCAAGGAGTCCACTCAGTCAACCTGACACGTGTACCAAACATAAACGGCGGGACATTTTACAAAGATAATTTTCTGAGTTATAGATTCGTGATTCTTGCATTTTTTCTTTTACTTGAAAAATATTTGCTGAATTATAACTTGGGTAAGCCTTTGTTTGACATTCTATAAAAAAGTGATAATGTTATTTTCATTATTATTTTGCAAGCTTGATCGCCGTTTCCCGGAATTAGCGAGGTAGCGCCAAGGACATCTGTTCACATCCATTCTCTCGCTGTCATGTGTAATTCACCGAAATCGCAGCTCCTTATCCACAACCAGGCCCCCGCAGACCTTTCCATGGTGTACCCCAGACGTTTCACATGCCCTGGTTCAGTCCATTGACAGCACGTCGACCCCAGTATACCATATCTTTCCAATTCACTCCATCCCTTGCACGCGTCTCACCCTCTTGCATGTTCAGGCCCCGATCACTCAAAGTCTTTTTCACTCCATTCTTCCATCTCGAATTTGGTCTCTCCATTCTCCTTGTTCCTTCCACTTCTGACTCATATATCCTCTTTGTCAACCTTTCCTTACTCATCCTCACCATATGCCCAAACCATTTCAATACACCCTCTTCAGCTGTCTCAGCTACATTCTTTTTTTTTTATTACCACGCATCTCTCTTACCCTTTCAAACCACCTCACCCCATGTTTTGTCCTCAGACATTTCATTTTCAACACATCCACCCTCCTACGCACAGCCTTATTTATAGCCCATGCCTCGCATTCACACTATTATTATTATTATTATTATTATTATTATTATTATTATTATTATTATTATTAATATTATTATTAGTATTATCATTATTATTATTATGATTATTATTATTATTATTATTATTATTATTATTATTATCATTATCATTATTATTATTATGGTTATCATCATCATCATCATTATTAGTATTAGTGGTAGTAGTAGTTGTAGCAGCAGCAGCAAGAGTAGTAGTAGTAGTAGTAGTAGTAGTAGGAGTAGTAGTATTATCATCCGTGCTCTAATTTGACGATCATTAATTATTATCATTAATAATATTATCTTCTTCGGCAAGTTGCAGGCCGCTGTTAAGTCTAACTTGGATCATTTAGGAGGTATAAGTCAAAAAGGCCATCTTCCCCACTCCCATAATGTCACAAAATTACACCTTTACTACAACATATTCCTCACTAACTTAAATCTTCACTACTTCCTCATTTTAATCACACCCTCACCTTCACCGGGCTCTCATCTATGCTACATCTTCATCATCACTACACCATTATGGTCATTACAAATTCATTTCATTGCACTTATCTTTACTTAACCATCCCTTATCACCCTTATCCTGATTCCTTATCTTCATTACACCCTCATCTTCACAGGTCCGGCTTTGAGCCTATATTGGATCATTTTGTGTTCACCAAACCCTTTTTCACTAAACCTTCAGTTTCATTGTCAAAGCCATCATCACTACACCCTCATCACTACAACTTCGATACCGCTGACCTCTGACTTAACCATTAAGGATGAGGTTAAAGGTTATTTTTTCCACACACATATGAAAAATAAAAGCACACTGTACCATTATAAATGCAATAGTAATGGGTGATTCGATTGCAATAGTGATGTGACATTTGAGACTATAATTAGGGGGCTTAGGGCTCTCATTGTGAATGACACTGGTTGGTGAAGTGGCTTGTGGAGTTGTTTGCTGACAAAGGAACGGTGTTCAGGAATGCCTGGTTTAAAAAGGACAAAATTATATGTAGCTGAGTGGGCTTAATGGTAAGTCGGCATTATTAGAGTATATCTTAACTGATAGCCGTGCTAAAGAGAGAACTGAGTGTAAATGTGCTGAGAGGAACAGGTGGTGGAGGTCTGATAATTTGTTAGAGGCAAGGGTCAAAATCAGTTGAAGCTTGAGGAAATGGGGAAATTATATGGTAAGGAAGAAATTAGTAAAAGTAAGTGAGCTTAAAAAAGAGGTTTGTGTAGGGAGATACCGGGAGAGATTGGGTGAGAGTAAACGAGAATAGGAGTTAGGGCGACGACTGGGAGATATTTAGGGAAGCAGTGCTGACATGTGAGAATGAAGTGTGTGGCATGCGGACGGTGACTTGTGGGATGAAAAAGTTAAGTTGTTAGTGAAAGATGAAAGTGTACTGGCATTACTTGTAGGGAAGAAATGGGAATGACTGCGGATAGAGAAAAATGCAAGGGGTGGAAAAGAGTAACTGAGAGTTGAAGTGAGAGAATATCGACAAATTTCGGGAGAAAAATAAAATCTTTCGGCAGGAGGTGATTAATGTGAGGAGAACAAAAGAACAGATGGGAACACTAGTGAAGGGAACAGATGAGAAAGTGGTAACAGGCAAACAAGAGAAGGGACAGAGAGCAGAGGAGAGATCATACTAGATAGCAATGACTGGGAAATTTAATGACCCATGCCGTTTCACCTACTATAAAAAGATAGTATCAAAATCGTGAAATGTTGTTTATTAGCTGGTATGATACTTAAGCAATACAATGAGCCAGTAAAAACAATTGTTGTTACTCTGCCTCGCAAAAACAATCGTTTTCTTTATGCCTCGTACAAATTTTTATAGAAAAAGACACACGGATGTACACAGATAGCCAGGCGAAAACAAACTACATGTGTGTATGTGAGACATATTCCCCTACGACTGTACTTATTGTGGGGAAATATGATTTCTTGAATTTTAAGATTTTTCTGAATTTTGGATATCTGTAGAATTCTCTCTAAATTCAGTCAGGTCGTCTACGTAGACTTCCATTGGAAAAAATTATAAAGCATCCTTTGTAGTAAATAGTGTAGTAAATAAGTAGACTTCCAATTTAGTAAATTCGTTTGGCCCCACTGTAGTAAAAATGTATGCTTCCAATGCGGTAAATACATTGGCTCCCACTGCAGTGAATGCCTTGTCCCCACTTCAGTAAATGAGTAGGCTCCTTGTGTATCAAATTCTTAAGATGCATTACACAAGATAGGATAGGTTGGATTCCACTACAGTGATTATCATTGTAATATCCACAAACACATGCACAATGGTACAAAATCAGTAGTCTGTACAGTCAACATATCTTTAGCTAACAAATAAAAATCTGTCAGAACTATAAAGAGTCCAAGATATTTGCAGAAACCTACGAAATCACAACTTTATTAAAGTCTGATTAAACCATCTACTTACTGGCTTGAATTTGTCCAAAGTTTTGGGCCTTATAAAATCAAAGGTGTTCAGTGTACCATACTACAAAACAAAAAAGAAATCGGAACACGATTGAAAAAATATGCACAGAAATCCATTGAAATCCACATATTGGTTTACGTAAAGAATAGTTTACTTATGTATGTTGAACAAGGAAAGTGACTGAAAATGAAGCAAACGTCAGATATCTAGAAGTCATCATAATGGAGAAACTAGAGTTCAAAAAACATGCAGTGTTAAGAAGAGAACATTATCATATAATGAGAGGTATGTTAATGAGAACTTACATTAAAAGAGAGAGCAAACTCATCAAGAAAGCATCGAAAGTATCCAGAGGAGCAAAATTTGAATACTGCTGTGTCATATGGTTACCAAGCAAACAAATGGAAATACGCAAGCCTAAGAAATTTCAGAAGCGCTTCTTGAGCAAACTATAGGGAATGGAACACATGAACTACTATGAGCGACTGAAAGAACTCGAACTTTGCCTTCTAGAAAGAAGAGAGATATTAATGAAAATCTACTCATGGTCAGAAACGGAAGGATAAAAAGACGAGGAAGTTCATAGCCTGCCAGCAAGGGAGAAACAGATTGAAGTTTGTGGATCTCTGTGGTACTGCGTTGAGCGGTGCTGACCGTGACGCACTCATGGGTCGCCCAAGGATAGGTAAAAACTATTCCGTGTTCGACCAGGATAAATAAGAATCATGTATGGAGGACAGAAACATGGTTGAAATATGGTTGAAGTCAATCCCAGCAAGAACCCAGAACTCATTTCTATGTACTGAGCGTGATGACAGAGAGAAACAGTACAATTCATTAAGCAATGACGTGCGGTGAGCGGTACGTCCTGTCTCTGCGTCAAGGTAAGATTTCGTCATAGTTACTCGTAGGTAGCTAGGCACTCTCTCTCTCTCTCTCTCTCTCTCTCTCTCTCTCTCCAAGGAGTGAGAGGGCCTTTGTTAACTTTACATTTAAGTCAGTTCTGCCAGTCGCTTAACGGAGCCTAACCCAATTTTCTGGAATTCTTTAAATATGCAAAACGTTTGCCTTCCAACCCACTTCTTTCAAAGTTTTCGTTTTGCTCTGTGTGTGTGTGTGTGTGTGTGTCCACGTTGGCTTAGCTTGTGCCATGCACAATTCAAGCTATGTGAACTGGTGTACTCATAATCATTCGAGTATGCTAACGGCTAAATGTAGATGGCGCGGAAGAGTATTGAATGACACGAGCAAACTGGATACTCTTTGTTTACATTGTTCAGTGGGAACGGTGGAGGAGGAGGGGTTGGATGGGAAGGGATAGGAATGATTTGTGTGTCGTCTTCCCAGGGTCTGGGGTAGGTGTGGGGAGCTGGTGATTCCTCCCTGTTATGGGGTTTTTGATAATCTGTCCATCAATAAGTGTGGTATGTGTTTGTGTGTCTGTGTCTTTGGAACACGTTTCAGCTGGACTTAAATCCAGCTGTGTAGAGATAAAGGCATTTTGAAGGAAGGCCGGCTTTCACTCTAGCTTAGTGCCGTTAAGGGTACTGTTAAGATGAGGGTATAGTGAAGAAGGCTATAGTGAAAACAGAATAAACAAGATTATTGAAGACAGAGATAACAGTAAAGATAAGGGGGGTTGTGAAGAAGGCTATAGTGAAAACAGAATAATCAAGATTATTGAAGACAGAGATAACAGTAAAGATAAGGGGGGTTGTGGAGACGAGTATAGTGAGCTTAGAATCATTCAAACTTGGTGATGATAACTGTATTGCAGAGATGTGTGTGCAGTGAAAGAGAGTACGATGAACACAAAATTAACCAAGGTTGGTTTAAGGCCGAACTTACCATAGTGAAGATAAGGATATTGTAAAGACAGAATGTAGTGAAGATAACTGGGTTGTGAAGACGAAGGTGCAGTGGATATAAAAGACTGTGTTGGAAATGATGTTGAAAGTGAAGTGAAGATGAGGGCTTTGGTGAAGATTAAGTCGTAACGAGTACGTGGGTGTAACGATGATGCAAGTTAGTGAAGATAATGGCGCAGTAAAGAGGTAATCTAATGAAGATGAAGATGTAATGAATTTGCCCTTTTTGACCTGACCCCTAAGATTATCCAAGATAGGTTAAGGCCGGCAGAGGCCGTCAAAATAAGTTATTAGAAGTAATATAACAATGTGGTGTAACGGTTAGCGTTGCTGACGGCGGCGCATTCAGTAGAAACAAAAGGGTAGAGTCTCCTCACTCCAAAGGAGTCCATTTTTCCCTTTTACTGAAAGTAGCACAGCCTTTGCTTGCAGGAGCTTTTGAAAGCGTCCTGGGGTGATTGAAATATATATGAATAACATATATTTCACTTTTCCAAAAGAAGGAACAGAGAAGGGGGCCAAGTGAGGATTTTTTCCTCTGGGGCTTAATCATCTGTTCTTAATGCTACCTCACAAATGCGGGAAACAGCGAATATGTATGAAAAAAAAAAAAAAATA
>JAYMFT010307327.1:0-10164 GCA_038088735.1 Panulirus argus | reverse complement strand
AAAAAAAAAAAAAAAAAAAAATATATATATATATATATATATATATATATATATATATATATATATATATATATGCGTGTGTGTCTGTGTGTTTGTATTAGTGTAAGTTAGGAGTAGGTTTTCTCTAATGTACATAGAAATGAATACATCATATTTAGAGTTATCAATTTTTTTCTTATGCTGTCTAATTTTCTTAGTATTATTCTACCACTAGTCTGGTGCTCAAACACCAGTTGTCCAAAATTATCCATTTTATTTCAGTCAAGTTTTCGCCTTCACAGAGGTATCATCAGGAATCTACAAAAAAAAAAAAGCTTCACAAAATTTGAACATGATATGTAGAACGCAAACAAAATATGAGAAACACGCTCGGAAAAAAAGCACGGTACATTGCACATAAAATCAAAAGGAAAACACTAAAGCGATACAGATTAACAATATCAGGAAGGGCAGTATGTGTTATAATCTAAATACAACATATGGAAACAGAAATATAGGAAAACTTTCTGTTGAGGAAACGCAGAAAAACAATGTTACACGAAGTAGGAATATGGAAAGTCAATCACTGAAATACACTAGCTTGGGCCAAGCGAGACTTATTGTCCAAATATGTAACTGAGGTCAGGTTGGGCTGGTCTGATTCTCTCTGACTTTGGTAACCCAGGACTGGGTAGGTCATTGACGCGTAAATCCTGTCCAGAAATGGCGAACTCGGTAGCTTTTGGCGGGTCAGCGACGTGTACCATCTGTCCTAAAACGGCATTAGGTCTACGTCCTATTGGCGAGCCATCAAAGAGCTGTTTGTCTGGAGGTATATGACAGGTGCTTGCTCTCTAATGTGAATGGCTTCTAATATCTGCAGTCTCCTCTGATTTTGATGTTATTCACTATAATCTCTCTCGATAGTCTCGTTCCATGCTTTTGTTCATGATGTTTGATTCCACCTTTTTGTAAGTGGATCAGATGTCAGATGTTTGCTTTAAAGAATGTGTGTGAGAAATATTTGAAAAAACAGACGGATTTGTATGTGGCGTTTGTGGATCTGATATGATACGATTGATTGAGATGCTCTGTGGAAGGTATTAAGACTATATGATGTGGGAGGTAAGCTGCTCCAAGCAGTGAGTTTTTATCAAGGGTGCAAGGCGAGTGTACGAGTAGGAAGAGAGGAGAGTGAATGGCCCCAAGTGAAGGTTAGTCTGCGGCAGGGGTGTGTGATGTCACCATGGTTGTTTGATTTGTTAATGGATGGGATGGTGAGAGAGGTAAATTCAAGAGTATTGTAGACAGGGGCGAATATGCAGTCTCTGGGGAATGAGAGGGCCTGGGAAGTGAATCCGTTGATATTTGCTGATGATGGAGCAGTGGTGGAGAATTCGAGTGAGAAACTGCAGAAGCTGGTGACTGAGATTAGAAGAGTTTCTGAAAGGAGAATGTTGAGAGTAAATGTGAATAAAAGCAAGGTTGTTGGGTTTAGCAGTGATGAGGTACAAGTTAGTTGGAATGAAAGTTTGAATGGAGAAAAAATGGTGGAAATGGGGTTTCAGATATTTGAGAGTAGACATGGCAGCGAAAACAACCATGGAAGAGGAACTGAGTCATAAGGTGGGGAAGGGGCGAAGTTTCAGGGCGCAATGAAGAATGTGTGGAGAGAACGTCATTTAGGGAGGACGGAAATAAGTATATTTGAAGGAAAGTATCCCCAGCAATTATTTACATGGTTGCAAGGCATGAGTTATATATAGGGTTGTGTGAAGGATGGTGGATTGTGTTGGAAATAAATATTTGAGGACAATATGAGGTGTGTGATGGTTTGACCAAGAACGTAATGAAAGGGTAAAGGAGATATGTTGAAGTAAAACGCATGTAGTGGAGAGAGCAGAAGAGGGTGCGTTTGGATGTATGGAGAGAATGAGTGGGGAAACGTTGACAAAGAGGATATATGTGTCAGAAGTGGATGGAACAAAGAGAGCAGGGAGACCAGATTGGAGATGGAAGGATGAAGCGAAAAAGATTTGGAGTGATCGAGGCCTGAACATGCAGGAGGGTAAAAGGAGTGCAGAGAATAGAGTGAATTGGAACTATGTGGTATACTGGGCTCAACGTGTCAATGGACTGAGCCAGGGCTTGAAAAGGTCTGTGGTGCCTGGATGTGGATAGGGGGCTGTGGTTTCGGTGCATTACACATGACAGCTCGTGTATAAATGTTAGCGGATGCTGCCTTTCGTCTGCTGCTACCCGGCGCTACCTCGCTAACGCAGGTAGCGGCGATTTGGTGTGGGGGAGAAGAGAAGAATTTATATCTTATCATTTTTTTTTTCTTTTCTTTTCTTTCATGCATTTTGTCCTGTTTCCTGTTGGGTGGGGTGGTGTCGAGAATGGATGACGGCAAGTAAGTACAAAAGCGTGCATGTGTATATACGTATATGTATGAATATGTATGAGTATGTATATATCTGTGTATATTCATATGCATAGGTATATTCAGAAGAACACGTGTATGCGTATACTTATATATATGCGTATGTGAGCGGATGTGCCTTTCTTCGTATGTTTCATGGCGCTTCCTGTGTAACGCGGTAAACGGCTAACGTGGGAAATGGCGAATATGTATAAAAAAAATAAAGAATATATATATATATATATATATATATATATATATTATAGGGATATTCACACATACATAGAACCAAGAGATAACACATTTCCAGATAAAAAAGGATGAAGGTGATATCTAATTCTTGGACATACTGATGACAGGCAATATATCAAGCTAGCTAAGACTTTTATGAAAACATAATGAGAATATTTACTTGAAAATTAAGTTTGAAACCTCCTCGACAGTTTAACCTTTAGAAAAATGGACAAGCATGCATATTGTATGAGATTTCACAGACCATGATTATTGCCTGCAGAGGTTAATGTGTTCAATTTTACTAAACAATCATTTAGACCTTTAGAATATACTGTGTCAAACTGAAGATCAGGAGGCGTTGTGGAGGTATGAAGAAGATGAGGAGGAGGAGCAGGAGATGATGAGGAAGAGCAAGAGAAAAAAATTGGGTTAGGAGAGAAATGAGAGGAAGGAAGTTAGGAGAGAGAGAGAGGAGTGGGAAAAAGATAAGGAGGGAAAATAAGGGGATGATGAGGAGGGAGAGGAAAGGAATAAGGATATGAGTGAGAAGATTAGGAAGAGGAGCAGGAGAGAGATGGGGAGGAAAAGAAAGTTGATAACGATAAGGAGGAGGAGGAGAGACGAAAGGAAGAAGACCAAAGGGAGGCACAGGATGAGCTCAACAAGGAAAAGGAGAAAGAGAAGAGGAGGAGAGTGTGAGAGGGGACAAGGGAAGATGATAGTGATGATGGAGATCGTTATGATGATGGATAGTGTGGTGATAGTGATGATGATGGTCGTTACGATGATTGTGAGTGTAATGATAGTGGTCATTATGATGATAGTGAGTGTGATGATAGTGATAATGATAATCTTGATGATGGTGAGTGTGATGATGGTGATAATGGTAGTTATGATGATTGTGAGTGTGATGATAGTGATAATGGTGGTTGTTAAGATGAATGAATCAAGTAAATGACGGTTTATTAAATTTAGGCAGCCATTCGGCTGAAAATACACAGCTAAGGTATTACAGATAATGCAGAACTGCGAGGTCATGATAGTTACTAGTTTACTAGTCATAAAAGTGCTTAAGATCAAGGTGAGATTGATATTTCCAGACTTTGGATGAGCACATGAGTGAGGTATATCTAGACAGTAGTGATGGCAGATATAAAGGAATGTTTGCAGTCTATATATTATAGTTTATATATTATGCATATTGCTCGACATTAAAAGATGAATAGTTAAAGTATATATTAGGTGACATCCCACATAGCCTAACGAAAAACTGAGATGTTCACTTGCATACCTATGCAATAGTTCATGGATTGTTTAAGACGTTCATAATGGTAGGTACGGGACTGTTCTTGTGTCTGTCTGTACCAGCTCTGATGGGAACGAGTTGATTGTGGTGACAAACGGTGGTCCGTGGTGCTGCGGCGTCGAGGGAGGAGGAGGAGGTCTCTGTGATGGGAGTGAGTCAACAGTTTATTTCCAAACTTCCCCGTGAGCTGCCGGTGTTGGTTGGAGGAGATGGACATGTTCAGCGAGATGAGGGCCTCCTGGTAGGTGATGTAAAACGAGGTCTTCTTAGCAGGTTGTGTAATAAGGGCACAGGATGATTCCACACGCCCTCTACTGCAACTTTTTTTTAGGTAGTCCGTTTGTGTAGCTGTAAGTGAGAAGGACCAGGGTGGGGAGACGTAGGTGATTTTAGGTACAATGAAATTGGAATAAATATTTGTGAGCTCAGTTGTTGGGACTCCTTGCGATTTCAGTCGGCGGAGAAGGCACGGGTGGTATGAGGAAGACTTGATGACAGTGCTGACATGACTCCAAGTTTAAACCGTCGTCTATAGTGATATCAAGAAGTTTGAAGTCTCTGACTAACCGCAAGATGTTAGGGCCCAGCGTGATGTTAGGGGGCAGGATATTGTCTACACTCAGGTTGATGACAGTCTTGGAGTGTTTGATGGTGACGTCATTGGCCGCAGTCCGCTCCTGAAGCTTGTTGATGATGTGCTGAAGGACGCTGCAGTCAGGAAAATCTTTGTTGAAGGTGATGCCAAATATGGAATCGACTACATACATACTTTCAGCGATGGTTTGTGTCCCTCAAGGCGTCATTAATGAAGATGAGGTAGCAGTGTAGCCCCCTTCTTTTAGTGCCCTGTGGTACACTGCATGCTAGGGATAGTGAGGTCGAAGCGGCTACTCTAAAGCGGACTGCCTGGTGTTGCGCGGTCAGTAAGTCTGCCAGCCACAAGACGAGACACTTCCTAGTCCCAGGCCGACGGCTCTCTTTGCGATAATGTTATGATTTACTAAGTCGAAAGCCTTACTGAAATCTGACAAGGTGAGTGCCAACGAGGTCTTACGCTTCTCTAACTTGCGGTAAATGAAGAAATCTAAAAGGCTGACGAGTCTGTTAGTGGTGGAGGAGGAGTTTATTTTTCCAGACTGATGGTGAATGTGATGATAGTAATGATGGTGGTCGTCATACTTATGGTGATTGTAATGATAGTGGTGACGGTGATTGTAATGAGGATGGTGTGATGATACTGATAATGGAGGACGCTATGATGATGATGAGTATGATGATTGTGATGATGGTGGTCGTTACGATGTTGAGTGTAATTATGGTGATGATGATGGTGACTGTAATATTGATGATGATGGTGGTCGTTATGATGATGATGAGTATGATGATCCACCACTATCACCACCAACACCAGTTTAAACACCACCACCAACTCAACAACTATCACCACCAACACCAGCTTAAAAACCACCACCCCCAACACCACCGCTATCACCACCAACACCAGCTTAAATACCACCACCCCAACACCACCGCTATCACCACCAACACCAGCTTAAACACCACCACCAACAACTCCACCACTTTCACCACCAATACCAGTTTAACCACCCCACCAACTCCACCACCATCACCACCAACACCAGCTTAACACCAGCACCACATAATCCACCACTATCACCACCAACACCAGCTCAACCACCATTACCACCAGTTCCACCACCACTCCGCTGGCCAGGGATTCTAAGTGAGTAGAAAATATTGAATAATTTACACGCTCCTCGCTGAATTAATAATCCACCCAGACGAAAACAAAGCCTCCCTTACCTTACAGACTGATTGATTCGATTGCATAATTGATGGAAATGCGCTTGCGTTACGGGCCGGTAATGTCAACAAGCTTATATTTTGGCATGTGATTACAGACTTGTGAATGTTGCCGGCCCTTGTGAAATATGAATTCTTATTTTGTGAAGTAAAAGTCCCGCCGCTGAGCAAGGGAAGTAATGAGAGATATCTTATACACAGGTAATACGGGAGGAATGATAAGCCCCGTCTTTGTAAATATTCCTCAGCGGTTCTGATAACTTGCTTCCCTGCCTGAGATCTTTCACGAGGACACTGCTTGATACGGTGCAATGACTGCGGTACATAAGACCTCGTCTTTGCAAATCAACCAGATTTTCTCATTGGCTCATGATGCCTTGTTTGCTTGGCTGAGATCATTCAGGGTACGGTAACTCGGTGCCGGATAATGAGAAATACACGCGGTTAACATCACTTCCATCTTGTTTCAGCAAGATCTTTTGAACTGAAGATACCTTCCAACCTCATCTTACTAAACAAACTGTTTAAACGACAGCGGTAACGCGGACAGTAGAAGGCTAACGTGCAGCAGCGGGGAGTCGGTGATAGCGTATAAAACTGCTGAGCGGAATTACATTCTCTTGTCAAGTTAAACTCTTCTTTTTTTTTTTTTTCCAGACAACCCAGTCGTGGGCCAATCAGGCCTCCTGTTGTCTATCTTTCTGATGTAAACTCATGTAAACTCTCTTATACTATAATGGAACAATGGCCGTCTATGTATTCATTTCTATAAGACCGAAATACACGAGTCCGAAACGGCAACACAGATAGGCTTTAAGATTAGTAGAAATGTTGGTTATGAATAAAGAGAACAATCCGAACACTGTTGCCGTATAGTACTTACCTGAAAAAAGATACCTTTCTAGTGTTTATAAAACTGAAGCAAGTGTTTGCACAGTCTATGTCCAGCACAGGCTACCACGGTAAGAGACCAGATAGACTACCACGGCCACCCACCGTTGAGTGGGAGTCTGGGAGGGGGAACCGTGCATGGGTTGGGGGTCTGTGGAGGGGAGGGCCTTGCCAGGGATACGGGACTGGGAGGGTTGTGCTTGGGATGGGGGTTGGGGTAGAGAAGGCCTATGCCGGAGGTTGGGACCGGGGAGGGAGTGGAGGGTATGCAGGGGGTGAGGGTCAAGGGAGGAGAGAGAGCCGTGCAGGGGTGGGGGGAGGGGAGGGGAGGGCCATACAGGGGGTAGGGGTCTGGGAAGGGAAGGGACCTGAAGGTGATGGGGACTGAGGAGGGGAGGGCAGTGCAGAGGATGAGGATTTGGGGAGGCGAGGGTTTTGCATGGGGTTGGAGTCTGAGGAGAGGTGGGCCGTGCAGGGGGTGGGGTCGTGGGAGGGGAGGGCCCTGTAGGGGCGGAGACTGGGGAAGGGAGGACAGTGCTGGGTGTTCGAGGAGGGAAGTGCCGTGTAGGGGTTGGTGGGTTGGGGAGGGGAGGGCTGTGCACAGGCGGCGGGTGGGGCAGGGAAGGGGCGTTCATGGGTGTAGGTCGTATAAAGAAGAAAGGGTGTGTGTGAACTGTATCTGGCCACTAAAGCGTTCAAAGTGGTCGAAGTCTCGAAGCCCAAAATGATCAAAGCTTCGAAGCTCGTGTCAAAGCGGCTGAAGAAGAGAATTAGACAATAGTCACGAATTAACAGTTTACTCGGTTATGTACAGAAAGTCCGAGGTCCATACATAGAGAAGTTGATACGTATCATTGCCATTAGTTGCTTAGCTTACACAAACTGTTCAGGAGTGGTGGTGGCGAGTGTTGTGATGAGGATGGCTCTATGTGTGGATAGTGGTAGCGATGCTGGTGGGGGGTAAGTGGCAGTGTTGGCAGTGACGATGGTGGTGTTGGCAGTGTTGTCGGTGATGGTGGTGAAGACAGGAAGCTTTTGAGATAATCACAGTTACAACTGCGTTGTTGGCAATGATGATGGTGGTGGTCATGAATATACCATTTATCATAAAGGAGATGGTGACGACTGATGATAGTGATAACAGATAAAATGGTAACCATAGTAGGTGTGGTAGTTCTTGGTATCAGTCCTTACGGAGTTATCAAAGAGCATGTTGGTGACCAGAGTGTTACCGCGTTGGTAATGATGGCGATAACGAGCAACAAAATGGATAATCGCCCTGGTGATATTGGCAACGATGATACTAATTACCACGTTGCTGGGCAGGGCTATGGAGGAATGTTCCATCATTTATTTGATCATCTGACTCACCACTTCCAGTTTTGGGAGCTTATACCTGTGTAATCACATATCACAAAGGTACGAGTAGGGGCCCCATCTCAGGAACTTTATCTCACAATTCTTCAAACTTCTTTATGTGTCTAAATTCACTGTTTCATTCTCATTATTCATTCTATTTCATTCTTCTGCGACTCTTGCGCTAAAAAAAAGAATAAAAAGAATATTACTTTTCATCTTTTATGACAATTTCTTGTATAATTTCATGTTATGAACAAGTTCATAACCTCATACCTCTCACTATGATACACCTCTGATGCGATCGTTGTTAGTCTCCTCTACACCTTCTCCACTAGTTCTTTGTCCCTCCTAGAGTGCGGTGGCCAAAAGTGAGGAGCATATCTTAGTTTTGGCCTAATCTAGGGTGTGAACAGTTTACTGGACATTCCATTGTAAGATGGGGCCCTGGTCACAGGCTAGGTACAATGACGTCTCCCAAGTCCTTCTCACACAGAGAACCCCGCAGCTTATTTCCTATGAGATTTTGATTGCACTGAAGCCTGCTTTCAGTACGTCCTATCCTCATTCCCTTCTATCTATTCGGACTTAATTTCATCTAAGATACATCAGACCAACTTTGGGGTTTGTCTTGGTCCCCATCGAGATTCATGGATTTTTCTATACTCTTGACTTCACTGACCCTGGCATAATCCGAAAACATATTCAGTTATGAGTCTAAAGCTATTACTCTGGCTAGAAATTTACGTCGATGAAGAAGCGCAATTGTCCTTAGAGTAAATCCTGTACCACGAGCCACTGGCGACCCTACCTGTATCGAGAAGCCTCTACCGACATTCCTTTTGTTCACTTTCACTAAAGAAAATTTCTATCCGCCGAAGGAGTCTCTTCCTTATTCCTGCCTTAAGATACAGTTTCTTTTACAATCTCTTCTGTGGTACTGTATCACATGCTTACTGGCAGTTCAGTACACGTAATCCACCCACCCTTCTCTCTAAGGAAATTTCTCTCATATGAGTCTCAGAAAGTTGTTGCAAATGAGCTCCTTTCCCTGAACCCGTGTTGTTGGCTTTTGCTTAGGTAGTTTTCCCTTTGCATTCACTCATGAATTTGCTTTCTGTTTATATTTTCCGATAATCTAAGGACCACACTCGCTACTGACACTGGTCTGTAGGTCAGCACAACTTCCCAGACTCTTAAAGAACGGTATGACATGTGGCCTCTTCCACTTCCTTGGCTCTTTAACTACCTCCAACATCTGGAGTGGCTTCTCAGGCGTATCTGCTTGCTCCTTCAGCACATACAGAGAAACCTCATGAGGAACATGAGCCTCTGATGGGCTAAGACCCTATGACAGTTTGTTCTTGAATTTTTTACACGTTTCAGTGTTTTCCGATACCTCCCCAATCCACCTGGCTTTGCAAAACACTTTTGAACTTGTCACTCACACCTCCTTGCCTACCTTTACAATAACTTTTACATCGCCCTCCTCAAAATCCCTTCCTCTGATTAGCTGTCCTGTTACCAACGATTTTTTCGTGATAGATTTACGGAAAAGTTTTGTATCATGTCGTCTTCTCCACAGCATTCATTTCCTAGTTTCTCTGTTCCTCCTCTCTCATCCTACTATACTCGTTCCTTCCTCGATTATACCTTTCAAACGCTGCTTGATAGTAGTACTCTATGCCTCCCCCACAGTACATCTCTAAGTTCTTTAACCTTTTGAGGTTTTATATCAACCACATCTCTCGCTTTTAACTTTTCCTCTGTACTTGAAACTAAAGGTAGCCATGTTCCCACTGCTTAACTGCAGATTTCATGTAATCCTTCAGGACAGTGACCTATACCATGGCTATATAACTCCATTTGTCATTTATTATTCCCATAAGAATTATTTAGTTCTGTGTAGTTTCCATAAACATATCTCTCCTGTTAGGCAATTTCTTTTTTTGCTAATTTTGTGCAATGATAATGATAATGATAATAATGGTAATGATAATGATAATTATAATGAAAATGATATTAATAATAATAATGATAATAATGATAGTATTAATAATGATAATAATGATAATATAATAATAATAATAATAATAATAATAATAATAATAATAATAATAATAATAATAATAATAATGATAAAAATAATAAT
>JAYMFT010307316.1:0-10164 GCA_038088735.1 Panulirus argus | reverse complement strand
ATATATATATATATATATATATATATATATATATATATATATTAACTGTATTGAGAAGTCAGCCTTTATGTTTGGATAATCCTATCCTATATCTAAGTCAATCACGACGACGATACGATCCTTGGGTACTGATCCAACCCTAAAGGCTCAGGTCAAAGGTCAGGTCATCATACCTTAGGATCTACAGTTATTTATATATACACATAAAGAACTTGGGATGTTAACACCGTCTTCCAACAGATGATCTCGTCAGGGACCAATAAGTGGTCTGCTATCTATCGTCTTCATGTACTCCAAGGGTCGTACCGTCGTGCTCAGGGGTCGTACCGTCGTAGTCAAGAGTCGTACCGTCGTGCTCAAAGCTAAGTATTTCTAAGTCATTAACATTTCGTAGATCGCTATGATAATCTCCATGATAATTCTGTGGTAATCAGTGCACTACATTCCTGGCAGCACCAGGATTATCTTGACCGGGATAATTCATCTGGCGATGACTCTCCGCAGTGGGCCATGGAATGTAATGTGCTAATTATCCGTTGATAAATCTGCGATTATCAGCAGTATTGTGATAATTCACAAGCACATAATCAGTCGACGGCCAGTGTCAGGTTCGGCTCTAGAAACAGGAACACCGCCATAATCCACAGGATGATAACTCGAGAACTCCTTTAATAATTCAGGGGATTATCTAGCCCTAACTTGGCGTCTGGCTGCTGATGAATATTCCCACCAATAATTAAAAGATTAATTGTAGTCATCAAGCTCCCTCCCAAGAAGTTACCAAGAGACAGAAAAACATAAAAACTTTCTTTCAAAAAAAACTCCCCTCATCTAGGAAGAAATTTACATAATAATATTTAGTGAGGCCACACTACACCTTTGGGAGGGATTTTAAAGGATTAAGGTTTTAAGATCTGTGAGGGCTTAAAGGGGTTTAGGTTATGAGGGAATAAGGGATTAAAAGGGTAAGGACTTTAAGGGTGAATAAAGTAAAGGTTTAAAGGGGTAAATTTTAAGTCGGTAAAGGTCTGAATGGAATAAGGGTTTAAAGGATTCAGAATCTTAAGGAATAAGGGTTAAAAGGGCAAAGGTTTAAGGGATTAAGGTTGTATAAGATGTAGGAGTTTAAGGGTCAGACAAAGGTTCAAGAGAATAATTGTGCAAAGGCTTAAGGGTTTAAGGAGGTAACGTTTAAAGGTTTAGGAGCTTAAGGGAGTGTGCTTAAAGGCTTATGGTCTAACAGGAGTAGTGTTTAAAAGTTTAAGGTTTTAAGGGAGTAGGATATTTTAAGGGTTAAGAGTGTAAGGGAGTAAGGGTTTAAAGCTTAAGGGTTTAAGGGGAGTAAGTGTTTATTGGCTTTTAGGTTTAAGGGACAAAGAGTTTAAAGGCTTAAGGGTGTGAGGGAATAAATGTTTAAAGTCTTCAGGGTTTAAGGATTAAAGGGACTAGGAGTTTAAAGGCCTAAGGGTGTAAGGTAATATATGTATAAAGGGTTCAAGATTTAAGGGTTTAAGGGACTAGGAGCTTAAAGGCTTAAGGGCGTAAGGGAATAAGTATTTGAAGGCTTCAGGGTTTAAAGGAGTAAGGGTTTAATGGATTTAAAGACCTAAGGGTGTAGCCAATTAAGGGTTTAATGGCTTAAAGGTTTAAGGGTAAGGGAAGGTGCCGGCTGGTATTATGGCTAAGTTTTTGCTGGGTGGAACGCCACTGAGGAAGGAAACTTAACCCATCAATCACGACCCCAGAGGATAGATCATACAGTCTCTCTCCCATGATAGATAGATCAAGTTAATCTTCCTCAGCTGAAGCTGGGTAGCCGTATGAAGCTGTTGCTGATGTGTATGCAAAGCTTTTATCTTCTTTCAGCTGAAGCTGAGTGTATGCTTAAGCTGTTTTTGATGTACTTGAAGATTACCCCTTGAAGATTACGTTCTCTAACTGTTTTCTATTGGCAGGTTCTTTAGTCTTAGTGTTGGTTTCAAAAATATTATCTAGATATTCAATGACAAATCATTCCAATGAGAGTATGTATGGGTGAAGGGCACATATCTAGGGGCAGGTGGAGGAGGCCAGTATAGAGCGTACAGTGGATACAGTACATGGACATAAGTGGGTGACAGGTGGGCCCCAGTGGGGCTCAGGGACCCACAGGGGTCCCCCTCTCGTCATGAGGGGGGGGGGAGAATGTCTAGGATACATCAGATACAGGATACATGGTTACAGGACAGTGAGTGATGCTGACAGCAATGTAGGTAACAATATCTGTTTAATGCAAGACAAGTTTAAAATATTCCATACATATACAGAACATCTTGGTAAGTGTCGAATTGGTGTATATATATATATATATATATATATATATAAACAAATTACACATACGCAGAGGTGCGTATATGGAAGAAGACATGTAAACTAAGACAAGTCGGGGTTCTGTTGACAAAGGTAAGTTCAGGTTCTGTCCTTTTTCCTTCCTCTGGACCGAGATTCAATTAGTTCAATATTCCGTCCGAGGGAAATTCTGTTATAAAGTTTTGGTTAGGGAGTGACTGTGGGGACGCGAATAACACGGACTGAAATATAACTCTGGTCTCCAACATTTAAATTTGGCGCCATTGGGGACCGCAAGATTATCACGCATGCGCATTACCACGCTGCAAAGGTGCCAATTAGTAAATATAAGTCCATATCCCATTAATCAGTCTCAAAATACACCCAAAATGCTTCTTTTATTGTAGTGAAAATTTTTACGAAGTTTATATGTTTTCTTATGAAACACAGTAACTTTTGAACACATTTATAGCATGAAAGGGGATTTAATAATCTTTGATAATTACGTTTAGCAGTTGAATGTCTCGCATCGTGTGAGCAAAGGTATCATGCCGTTTGTAAACACAAACTCTGGGGTCTATTATATCATTTTTTGAACGATATATATCTTACTTTAGTTTCGTCTACTTCATAGCTGTTTCTCCTGAAATGAAAACTACGGATGCTTTCTATAATAGAAACGAGAAACCTGTTACCAGAGAATGGGTCTGACGAGCAATTATTGCACTTGCTCTCCCGGTCTTCTGTCCTAAATCAACTGAACGAGAATAAGGAGAACGTGATGTTGAATATACCGATTTCAAATGAAGTATATATGACAAAACTTAATTAAGCCTAGTATTACCTAACCTAACCTAGTAGTACTTAACCTCATCTAGCCTAACCTAACCGACCTAAACTAAACTGAACAACTTAACGTAATAATTCCTATGAGCGATATTTAAAGCCGATGATGAGCGATAAGTCTAAATAAAAAAGAGATGACATATTTCCACAGGATTCCAAGACCCCAGAGCTGAGCCACCTTGTTTCAACCCCCCCCCCTTCGCCCCAAGGAACGTTTATTCCATTATATACGTAATTTTACGCATTGCTTGAGTATGAATAATAAAACTAAGGAGTAATGAGAGCATTAATGAATAACATAACCAATGAAATAACTTTAGAATTAAGTCATACATATGAAATGCCTTTAAACATTTTTAGAAGCAGACATTCGGAGTTATATTCATCGTCCAGGAGACATTACTGGAACAAAACAAAGACGTAGTAAAGAGGTTCCCGCGCACAGCAGCCACAGTACTATGTTTCATTTTCTGCATTCCATTTTTCTTGAAGCTCTCAAGATATATAGATGTTTCTCAATACTTATAGTCATTTTGCATCGAAACGATAAATCAATTAAGCTCGAAATGGAGGGGTAAGACTAAATTTACATATCTATCGTTACATAATAAATTTTGCAAGAACGAATTAGTTCTTTGTGGATGTGAAACATTTATGGGTATTTCAGTAACGGGATAATATAATTTACCTGGGTGTAAACACGTTAAGGATCATATGCTCAGTGACACCACGAATTGTCTTAGGTTTCCGTTGAACACCTGTTCAAGATTTTTCGACTGGTGGTTACAGCTTCTACTAACGACCTGGATGACTCTAACAGTTGATAGGCTTCAAGCCCATGTGACCAACCAACTCACAGAAAATAAATAGTCTGTGAACAGCTGAAGACGGTGTTCAGTACTTTCGACTGGTGGTTACAACTCGTTGCAGACGGACTTAACGAGCGTGGCAGTTGATACGCCAAGGACTAAATCAGCATCCAACACACACGTATGGGTCCGGATCCTTTAAGCTTTTGAACGTACCAGACCACTCCTGACGGCGCGACCTTTGAACACGACGGACCGACCCTTCCTTCAGATGACATGACCTTTTCACCATCAAGGGCCACGTCAAAGGTCTAGCCAATGAGGTAAAGTATGAGATGAAAGGCACGGAAAGCGAAATTCTGAGGCCCGCCAACGGCTGAGACTGCTGTTGAAGCGCCTCGTTAGCGAGAACTCCGTTACCCGGTGCGACCTCCGTTGCTCTCTAGGCGCACTTTAGCGCGTGGTATTAACCGCAATACCATGAGTCTACGGGCGCCCGTTGACAGCAGCTCAGCCGCTCGTGGCAACGATGGGTCGACACGGGCGTTAACCCAGGAACAGAATCGCCGCCTTCCTCGATACTCGCTTGTGATGAAGGCGACGTCTCTACCACACCAGCGTCCACGAAGCTTCCTGATGTTGGCCGGTGCCTGAATGCGGCCAGTGAAGGCCTTCAGAACTACAAAGTGAGTCTTAGACGATCCTTCATCACAAGGACCTTAATTAAAGAACTGCTCCGGCTGCTGTGGACAGCCTCCACCAGGAGGAACTCCAGCAACTGCGACAGATCCACTGGTCAACAACCGATACACCAACATCGAGGTAGAGGCTGGGATAAGGAAGCGCCCGAGACAGCCACAACAACTGTAGACCCAACACTCATGATTGGTACAACAGCCAAACTATATTCCAACATCCATATGTCTGCTTCCATAGAGAGCTGATGAGCAGGTATTTGGTCGGTCGTCAGTGGCGCCATCACTTGTGTCAACAGCGAGGAGAGAATAACTAATCAGTCATCACGAGGACATCAAGATCATCAACCTGATTATGGAGAACGACACAACCCACGACCTCCCAGCCCACTCAACAGAGCCAATCTGATCTACAAGTGCTCTCGTCCTGTTGGATTACAATTGGCTTTACCACCACCTCAGTGTCTAGGAGACCTGCAGTGCACCTAGGAGAAGGCGCTTCTGACTAGCATAAGCGCTGCAACGCTCAGGGAACCTGAGCAGAAACGAACAGACAAACAACACCAAAATCTTAGTCCAATCACAACAAAAGGAAGCCAATGAATGGTCATGGAAACATCACCCACTTCCTTCCTCCCCCCCAAAATAAAAGAAAATAATCATGTTTTGGAAACGAAATTCTTATTCATTGTTCGTCATAAGTCTAATCAATCTTCAGTAGAATAATCTAAGCTAAAAAAAAATATTGCATAAATAAAAGATACCTGCCAATATACGACTGAAAAAAAAAACTCACACTGGAATGATGCCCCGCCTCCCATGCCATGGCAAACCTCCATCACATGAAAACTAATGTAAACAGAAGAGGATCAGCAAACCGCGGAAGACTCTACAACGTCAGGCAGACTGGAGGCTGAACACACCCCAACGCACCCGTCCGTCCACACAGACGATGTGCGGCTCAGCAACACACTCACTCACCCACACACACGCACGCACACTCGTCTTCCAGGCGGCGTGACTAAGACCCGAGGACACGCGGGGCCTCTTGGACGAGAAGGGTGCAGCTGAGGGGAACCGCCGAGACTGCTATTGACCTGTGGGTCAAATCGAACCCAGATTGCCCATCAAGGGCACTCCACAGATGTGTAGGACGATGCTCAGGTGTGTGTGTGTGTCAGCAGCTGAATGACAAGTTCGAAAAGGTTGTTTTGACACTGGGAGACACTATAGTCACAACGCCGGTCAGACGGAGTGGGAGGAAGGTATCAATAAACAGTGAGGAATCTAGAGAGCACAAATGATACTAAAGCGCTCATGACCTACGCAAGGCTCGTGATAGTGATGAGGTTTCTCCCTGTGAGCTGAAGGCGCGTGGCTACACTTGATAGGCTGCTGGATATAAAGGCACGAGTGCTAAGGGACTGGAAGAGGACAAATGCCGTATCCATCTTTAAGAAAGGAGAGCGGGAAGTTGCCCAGAATCACAGATCGGTCACTGTAACGAGCGTGGCTTGTAAAATGCTGGAAAAGATGTTCAGAAAGCAAATGTATGACTATTTCGAGAGGAGAAACTACTTAAGCAAGAAACAAAACGGATTCAGAGATAGAAAGCCATGCGTAAGGCATCTTTTAAGAGGATGTACGCATGTTTAGACAGAGCGGATAGCTGGTTGGACTGTGGTGACGAGACATTCACAGATGGCACGAGAGCCAGCCAGCATTTGTAAATTACTGGAGAGAATGGAACGAGGAAATCAAGATGAAGAATGAGGAAGAGAGAAACTTTGAAAACAATATCGTGGCCAAGGCCGTAGAGACGAGAAAACTTTTCCATAAACTCACCAGGAACCAATTGTCGGTTAAGAGGAGATAATCAGATTAAAGGATTCAGAGGGAAGAGTTGCAGACGCTATAGAGATTTGTGAAGACCTGAGTAACGAGTTCAAGTGGTTCCATCTCACAATACAGAGATGGCATGAAGGGGTTTTCAAAACCATTGATATTGCTAGGAAAAACCCTTGACCCATATAAGTCCTGATTAATTTCTGCCCTGTGTGCTAAAGGTGTGTGCAGTTACACTTGATAGATCCCCTGAAGTGTTCAAGATGTCATTGGAGAAAGAAGAAGTACCAAGATAGTGGACTCGGGCAAATGTCATGCCCATCTTTAAGAAAGGATACAGGAAATTTGCGCTGGACTGCATACCAGTCTCTCTGTCGAGTTTGGTCTGTAAACTAGTGAAAAGGATAATCAAAATGCGGGTAGGAAGAAGTATCAAAGTGAGAGACAACATAGATTCACGAGGATCATTCCTTAAAGAGCTCAGATTTCTAAGAGAGTGAGCTCTGTTTTAGACAAAAAGAGGAGAATGGGTGAATTGTATGTTCCTAGATTGCCAAAACGTTTTACTCTACACACTATCGAGAAGCTGGATCTTCAGGGAGGTAAAAAGGGGGAAGACTCCTTCGATGGACAGAAATTTGTTCTCGTGGAAGACAACAAAGGGACGCCTGTTAGAGGAGTCTTCTGGAAATGGGTTGGGGACACAAATGGCGTACCGCAGAGCCCTATCATGGGACCATTGCTCTTCTTGGTCAGTGTTAAGTGACTCGCCACAGTGATTAGACTCGTAACTGAATATGTTTGAAGATCATGCTATGGTCGCAGATAAGGATTGCATCAACTTACAAAGGGACCTGAACAAACTCCAAAGATGGTACGATGTGTGTTTGATGACATCCAACCTTATAAATGTAAATAAATGAGGATGAGACACAGTGAAAGAAGGTCCCGATATGAATATCATCTATCAGAAAATGACCTGCAAGAATTTGTGTAAAAGGAACTTGAGAATCGACATTGTACCTAAAAAGTAGCCTGATATTTGACCGCCTGCAAATATTAGAATTACGTAAAAGTAGAAATATAAAGATATTATTCAGCAAGTTGTTCACGTCCTACATTAGGCTAAAGCTAGAATATGCCTCTCAAATCTGGTCAGCACAACTGATCAAAGAAGCCCAAGGGACTAATAGAGAAGGTCCAGAGGAGAGCAACAATTTTAGTCCTAGAATTAGGCGAGATGAATTACAGTAAAAGGTTAGAGGCCATCAATATGTCCACTGTGAAAGAGAGAAGAGTTAAGAGGTGACTTGAATATAAACTCTTGAGTTACAAAGCCAGTTCTGTGATACCACCGCTGAACACTTCTTCGAACTGTGTAAAGATAGAACAGCCAGAGGCCACAGGAAGGAAATATGAGACAAAAATGGTGGTAAAGCGTGGCATAGAATAAATTTCATAGTACGGGAGTAGTGAATGAATGGGATAAATGGCGAGACTGTGAATGCTGACGACATACAGAATTCAGAAGGGGAAAAAAAAAACAATGTAATAGTAGAGAATGTTCCGGAGATGGGGCGCCCCCCACGCGTGTGGCACTACCACACCCCCACTCCCCCCAGTACTGTACAAATAGGTAATTATACAGAGACACACACACACACGGGGGTGGGGGAGAAGGCCGACCGACCTGGCACAGGGGAGGGTGGCGGCCTTGGTTCCTGGAAGGACAGCGGTGCCTGCCAGCCCTTCAGAGAAGTGATAAACATAAACATGTCTCCCCTCTCCCCTCCCCTCTTTACCCTTCCTACTGCTGGTGATGGGACGGTACTGTGTTGACGCTCAACAACACCACCAACACCACCACTACCACCACCCTCTCCACCAACACCACCACCACTATCACCAACACTACCCCTCTCCACTATTTCTACCACCACCACCACCAACGTCGTCGTCACCACCACCACCACTGTCCTCTGCAATGTCACCATCACCAACACCAACATCACTATCACCACCATTGCCTCCAACGCCAACACCACCATCTCCACAACTCTCTCCAGCGCCACCCTTATCACCACCACTGCCTCCAGCGCCAACACCATCATCTCCACCACTTCCACCGGCGCCAACAATACCACCACCACCACCACCACTGGAGAGAACTCAGAAACAATTTATAAGCAATACTGAGGGACTGGAAGGCTCGGCATGACATGAAATATTGAAGCCACTTCCACCCCTCCGCATCAGAAGGAAGAAATGAGCGACAGAAGACAGTCTGAATACGCCAGGAGCTCTGAGACAGACATCCTGGCACTAACATCTTCACAAACTAGAATAAAAACATTAATTAAATCAGCAAGGATCTCGCGGCACATATATATAACAAGGGCACTAGAGGAAAATAGTCAAACCCAACCCAGTCTCCATTTTCTGTGCCCCCCCCCCCCGGCCCAATCGACCTTAGAAACATATATGGAGTGAGGAGGAAACGTGTAAAAGAATTCGAGACAAGTGGGTAGAGACAGTCCCAGATGAGCCAGGAGCAGACAAATATGGGCTGTGCTGTGTGTGTGGAAGAGGCAGCAGGACACAACAACATTGTGGCACGAGCGGGTTAGAGAGACAGGAGTATGGCAGGGCCTCTGAAAAGATCTTATGTACTTCCTTCATCTCTCTCTCTTTTTCTATTTCCAATCTACATTCATACAAAAATGGGTGGCGGACGAAAGAGACAGTGTAATCCAACAACCACGTCATGCGGTGAGCACTACGCGCTAGCCCTGCCATCCTGACAAGATTTCGTAAGAGGGTAGAGAGACTCTCTCTCTCTCTCTCTCTCTCTCTCTCTCTCTCTCTCTCTCTATGTAATTTGTTTTAGCTGTGTCTCACTGGCAGTCCAACAGTTTTGTCTGTGTCTCACTGGGGTCCAACTGTTCAGTCTGTGTCTCACTGGAGGTCTAACTGTTGTGTCTATGTCTCACTGGCTGTCTAATCGTTGTGTCTGTGTTTCATTCACAGTCCTACCGTTTTGTGTGTCTCGCTGACAGCCCAACAGTTGTGTCTGTGTCTCATTGGCTGTCAGATAGTTGTGTCTGTGTCTCACTGGTTTTAATTGCCGGTCCAATCGTTGTGTCTGTGTCTCACTGACAGCACAACACTTGTCTCTGTGTCTCACTAACAGTCCAACACTTGTGTCTGTGTCTCCCTGACTGTCTAACCGTTGTCTCTGTGTCTCACTGGGGTCCAACTGTTGTGTCTGTGTCTCACTGGAGGTCCAACCGTTGTGTCTGTGTCTCAGTGGCAGTCCAACAGTCGTCTCTGTGCCTCAGTCCTTCCTTACAGATATACTTCTCTTCCTCAAAGTCTTTATTCTATGTGTCAGTTCGTAATTTTTCCCCGTCTGTATCTTTCCGCAAGTCTCTGTAATTCTTTATTGTCTTTGTCTGAGTCCTCTCCCTGCCCCTCTCCCTCTCTCCCTCTCCCCACTCTCCCTCCCTCTCTCCCTGTCACCCGCGGAAATAGCCAGGCTCTCCCGACCCAGCGGCCGACACAATTCTCACACCCGGAAGTGGTTTTATCTCGTCCGCTGCCACCCACCCACCTCCCTCTACAGAATATTTGCATATATATAT
>JAYMFT010307305.1:0-10164 GCA_038088735.1 Panulirus argus | reverse complement strand
ACTCGTAACTTAGTCACTCCCTCGGGCACGCGAGTTGGCAACTTACAATCTTGGTAAGCCGAGAGGCGCCCGAGGGGGGTGGGGGTGGGGAGGTGGTGGTGTCCACTGGAGTGGGATGTAGGGGGGAGGTTCTTCACTACCATTCAACTGCAGGCGGAGCTGTCCACTTTGATTAATTAGAAGGGAAAGAGGTCTAATTAGACTAACACTTAACTAGACGAGAATCAGCCCACGTTAACTAGCGCTTAAGTAGAAAGAATCAGTCCACTCATTGCCTTTTAACTTGATGCCTGGCTAGCCATCTAGCTAAGTGGACAGGGAGCTGCCCATCTAGCCAACTGAATGGAGACCTGTCCATCTAGCCGACTGGTTGGAGGTTGCCCATCTAGCTAACTGGATGGAGAGCTGTCCATCTAGCCAGCCCTCTTGCCAGATAGCGCCATCTCCCCTGCAGGTCTTCCTCCCCTGCCTGCCACCCACGTGACCCGTCTCTCTCCCTTCCACACCATCCCATCCTCTCCCGTCCCACCGTGTCTTCCCCTTCACTGCTCCATCTCCCCCTTCCTCACCTCATCTCCCTTCCCTGTCCCGTTTCCCCCTCTCCAGCCCATCCTTCGAAAATGAAAGAAATTCTACAGGAACCAAAGGTGAAAAAAAAAGATATTTTCTCTCCTGTTTTCCGTCTCTTCCGTCATCAGGGTAATAAACAGCAAAGTGATGATGACCGCTGAATCAGTCACTCAGGTGACGCTATGGAGACTTTTTCTGTGAGGTTATCTGAAGTCTACTCGAAGAAATATGCGGATTTACGAGTAATAGATAAGGTAAGCAGAGGGAATTAAATTCCATAGTTTTTAAGTTATTCGACTTATATCTTGGTCCCCTGTTTTCACAACGGTGAAACGATACATGATGTATATATATATATATATATATATATATATGTGTGTGTGTGTGTGTGTGTGTAGGTTTACGTGCTCCGTCTGAGAGGCAGACCATATCATCTTCCTGCTGACGGACCCATTCTTATCACCAGGCACTCACGGATATGCAATGTCCATCGTGATTTAGTTGGGACCGGACATCAAGCAGGCAGCGCTGGATGATGACGGCAGAGCGATGTTGCTGAAGATGCCGCCATGTGCTGGATGCAGACGGATGAAGTAAGAGGTCTTGGCTGGTCGCTGGGGATGCAGGATGGCCCAGGAAGATGGCTGGAGTGGCGCTACATCAGGCTGGGGAACGGCGCCCCAGGTGCCAATGCTGGGCGTCCTTGGAGGCGACGAGTGACATGAAGTCGACGCTGGCAAGACAGACTGACAGGAGGTAACTGGAGAGGACTGATGTTTATATGGGTGAGTCACGTGACCAGGGAAGTGTGCCGGAACCAATAACATCGTCGCACGTTTGAATTCTTGGCGCGCTGAACGTTGATTGGCCAAGGCGTCGGGTTGTTAAGCGCGAACGTGAAACAAATATCCTAATGATTATGGTCTCCCTACGTTATACTCATTCCCATCGATATATAAAATCAATGCAACATTCATTATTGCGGAAAATGTCGCTAACAATCGATATGTTACAATATGGAAGTAGGGCTACCAAGTGTGAGGCCAGACCAATGGGTATTTCTCATAATCCTTCAATCGTGGTGTTATGTAGTTTCACACAAGAAGGGGTAAGATACGTTTTTTTTGCCGTGTGTACATAAGAGGTATTAGATAAAGCTAGTTTTCAAGACGTCTGATTTAATAGTGACAAGAAATTCATGCATATCTAATTTCATAATATGGTATTAATCACCTAGAATGCGTGTAGATAACGCGTGAAAGTGGTAATGCAAAATGAATGGGAAAAAATCTTCGTACGCACCTTAAAGTTGCAAATCTGGAGAGTAAAAACTCCGCTGTAACGCTAAGGCGAGCGTCATTAGCTAGACCAGACGCTCTGTTTAGCGTGTTTTGGTGCGTCTGTATGTATGTGTGTGTGTGTGTGTAAATATCTACCTGATTACTATTTCACGGTAAGAGAAAACCATTTTCACTCTTAACGTGACTAAAAGAGATAAGGAACACAGTAATTAGTGTTGTAAGGCAAACAGATACAAGCGGATGACTTAATGAGAAGTAATCATATCTAGTGAGTCACAACTGTAAGAAGAGTTTGACAGATCTGCTTTTGATTGTATTTATGGTATCATTTTCAACCGCTACAACTGGCAAATCATTCTGAAAGTTAATCACAATGTTGAAGGAAAACTCTTTTTTTTCTTTACTTGAGGCAAAACATTTGCCCAGGAGTTCGTATTCATCAATACGATTGAAATTAGACAAAACTCGTCCTGAACACCAGCTTGGATCAAGATTGTCGAAGCATTTGGTATTTTGATACTTATCATTACTTATTTGGATGATGCTTGGTCCAGCATGGATGATTCTTAGTTCAGCATAACTAAGTTTGGCTTAGCATGGCTGAATCTTGGTTCAGCACGACTGAGGCTGGTCAAACATAGCTGAGGCTGTGTTCTCCTCCTTGGTTTACTCCCAGATGCCTGGTTGTGGGTCCAGAGGGTCATAATGGGTCTGGCCCAGTCATGCAGAGCGTCATGCGGGGTCCCGGCTGAGGAGGTCAGAGCGGGATGGGGCACGCCACCAGTCTGCTTGGCTTAAGGCACAACACGAGGCACCTGTTGGCTGGGGGCTGCCTCAGCGGGCGACAGGAAGGCCGGCATCGTAGCCCGGGAGGCGGTGAGGATCCCAGCACCGATGGCCTTGTCGAACAGGGAGGGAGGGTTGGTTGCTTGTCTCCAGTGAGGGTTGCCCGGACGAGGGTTCGGTGCCTCCCTCACACAGAGACTCCCGTGTCCTGTCCTCACCCCTGAGTCTGTCTCTGGCCGGGGGTGGACAGGTCCTGAGAAGGAGGAGGCGGGGTGACGTGGATAAGGATATATACTCTAGCGTGGAGGACGGGGGGCGACGCTTCGAGAGCATCCTTGGCGTCCAATCTGTCGTCCATGTGTCTCAGGTCCTCCGCCTCTTTACCCACAAGGACACCGATGGCCTGAAAGTCCTCTCCTCATCACAAGGGGCGTCTGGCACCTCCTCTTTCTCGACGCGTAATTCCAAGCGCTTGATGTAAAGTGGACAGTTTACGTTCAGCCGGGAGACGGGAGGGCGTGAACGTCTCAGTGAAAATCTGACGGGGTTGTCGCATCTCTTTGTTTCCCGGTTATCAGTCCAGCTCTTCCTGCCAACGGGTCAAGTGAGGCCGGCTGGCAGAGGCATTAAAGTGAGACGACAGACAAGTCGACAGGGACTGCATGGCCCTCAGCGCTGTCAGTGTACTGTGCGGGATTTTCTTGTGGTCCTAAGTGAACCTCTCTCACCTCTTTAGAGTAGTTTGAATATACAATGTAAAAGATCACTGATACCACTAATTATCCCTAGAGCGTACTTTTAGTCAGTTCGCCATATAATTGATGTATATACAGGTTTTATAGTTCCTATAGAATCTATAAACACTATTTATGAGACCATCACTCATGAAAATCTGCCCATGTAGTTGTCGTCTGTTTGTGTCGTCATCATCTGTCTAAATCTTCAGGTACCGGGAAGCCGTCTGGTGTCGGCGTTGGCCACACAGCTGCCCACTCTGTGATACATGGCCCAGCTGGGCCAACACGGCCCACCAAGATGGCAACATTGCCAGTATGACAGGTTGGGTCAACGGCCATCCCCCCCCCCTCTCTCTCTCTCTCTCTCTCTCTCTCTCTCTCTCTCCAATACTGCCTTTCTCTTATCGTTCTTCTCCAACATCTCACACTTCTCCAACATTCCCATTCCTTTACCGCAATGGTGAAGACGCCTGATTCACTGTTCTCCCTCCCTCCCTCACTGACTCAATCAACTGCTTTTTTCGTTTCCTCCAACTTCAACAAGATTTATTTCTTTACCACTACCGGTAGTAATTCTCCCACAACAATAACTAATACATCTTCTATCCCCCCTCCCCCCATCCTCCATCAAGGAGGGGTTTTCCCCTCTCACCATCATCTCTCCTGTCTCTCCCCTTCCTACTCTTATCCCTCCTACGTCTCCTGCTCTCAGCACCACCCTTCCCACCTCTCCCACTCTGACCAGAAGCCCTCCCGCCTCTCCCTCTCTCACCAGAAGCCTCCCACCTCCCCCACTCCCACCACAAGCCCTCCCGCCTCTCCCACTCTCATCAGAAGCCCTCCCGCCTCTCCCAGTGAGAGCGCGCTCTCCTCGTCCCCTGCCAGTGGGCCGCCCGTAATCATAATGAGAAGAAGCGTCGGTCCAGAGGGCGTTGTGGGCCCAACTTGGAGTGTGTGTTCTGGTGACAGGTGGCGGGGTTTAAGACCTCATAACACGCCTCGTAAACATGAAAAACCCGTCCAGCAGGACGAGTTGGGGGGAGGGGGAGGGAGGGGGGGGCACTGTAGCCGATGGGCCGTGATGCAGGGATGGAGGGGGTGGAGCAGTGCCCCTAACGCCGGTGGGCAGCGTTTGTTTTCATGAAGTAAGATGTTGGAAAGAAGACAATCTATTGCCCTTATCGTCTCCATTTGTCGTGACCTGAGAATTAATTCATGAATTGTATCTCCACACAGGTGTGGGTCGCCTCTCCCACATACACACAGGTGTGGGTCGCCTCTCCCACATACACACAGGTGTGGGTCGCCTCTCGACTTTAAAATCTTGATATCAGGCCCAGTTCTGTGTTGTTCACGAAGATTATGAAAAGGATGGGGCAAACGAACGATCCCCATGTCACCCCACTTGCCCTTGCAACCAGTCGTACGCTTCACCACTTAAACTTATGAAATGCTCGCTTTCGGCGAGAAAGTCACAAATTCATGTAATTTGCAAATCCACCAAAATATGTGATTTCAGCTTACATAGTATTCTCTTGTGTGGGACTTTAACATCTTGATTATCTAAGTGACTACATTATAGGTCCTCTTGAGTCCTCCACCTGTTACGTATAACAGTGAAAAATTCTGATAATTTTGTTAGACAAGACCTATTGCAGAAACTAAGTTGAGTGTTCTTCATGGTATTATTCACTTTAATCTCATTTCCTTCTCTATCCCCTTACCTATAACGAACGTGAGGTTAAGTGGGCAATACTCTAAGACACATTCCTTTTCTCCTTTCTCATTCTTTTCCCTCTTTTGGTATCTTACTTTCGGTAATTGATTCGTTAAAGTTTGTGGTTTGGGAGAATATTAGATGTCATGTGACTCACCTTTATGCATCACTCAAGGGCCGAGGTGATCAGAGCCACTTTACTATACTTGAATCACTTTGATCAAAGTATGTAAGAACTTCATAACTTCATTTCAGTCACATTCAGCGTGTCATTACATGACGCCAAAAATGGTAGTTTGTCTGTATCTTCTTCGACTGCAAACACAGAATTAAAGAATTTGTTTAATGTATGATAGTTTTTTAGTGAGAGAAAGTACTTGATTACTTACGTTCTTTTAAGGTAATCGGAATATCAGGTGATGACTATTGAGCGGAAGGGAATAGATATATCATCCAGGGGTTCAAAAAATCAGGTTACTCAGATGGATTGCTCAATTAACTCAAGAAGAAGACCAATAGCAGAGTGATTCATAGAAGATTCTTTCGGTATTTTTCAAGTCGTCTGTTATCTCTTCTAATACTGCTGGCGAGATTGTGTACGATACCTCAGCGACTCGCTCTGAATCCGTCACATCATCTTCAGGAGCGTGTGGAGAGGTCGATGGGACAGATAGGAACGATTGTGGGTAGCTGGGTGAAGCTGGGTTAATACCAGTAGGCGGACGCGAGTGTAGCACCGCGCTCTTCTTGGTTGTAAGGCGATGCTGGAGTGAGTAACTGGAGTAGTCTGTCTGGGCCGAGACATACCACTCAAGCTCCACGCCTCAGAGAGAGAGAAAGAGAGAGAGAGAAAGAGAGAGAGAGAGAGAGAGAGAGAGAGAGAGAGAGAGAGAGAGATGAATATATTAATCTTACTAAAGAAAACCAGAAGCTTAAAATCCTGTTTCAGGTCAGCTACGTGCGTACATCCCACTGGAGAGAAAATAACGCATAGTTTACACCCACTATGAAAGAAATAGGGGATGGATGCTATAAATGTGATATGGGAGGTTCACTTCCATTCTGTTATTGATGTTGGACAATTTACTCCCACACACAGCTTATGAAATGATAACTAACGCATTGCCAGAGAGCGTCCTGGGGTGGTTGCTGTGTGTGACATGTGATTTTCTTTTTATTAGGGGCTTCTCTCTCTTTTATGTTGTTTTAAATATATTGCTGTTTATTACTGTGGCTTGATGTGTGTGTGTGTGTGTGTGTGTGTGTGTGTGTGTGTGTTTTGTCTATTTTCTAACAGTGATTTCATGATGTCCTTATACAACACGGATATGATATATTGGTTGTTGAATAGTTATCACCTAATGTTGCGTTCATTATTTGATACAGATCGTATTATGTGTCATATTAATACGATGGTGTGTTTAGTGAAATCTGAGGTAGAGATTGTTATGATTGCCTGTGCTATGCATACGAGATAAGGGAAGGACGCAGTGATACAATTAACTGCCTGAATATTAGTATTTAACGGCGTTTAGCATGAGTATGTTTGAGTAATAATGCGAACACTAAAGTGATCATTCATTCTTAGAAATACAGAAGTGATTACTTTCTGCTCTCTCTGTACTATCGCGGTACAATGGTCAGTGTCAATCGCTGAAAATCTCCGTACCCAAGTTCGATCCCCGTATCTGAACAAAAAGTAATAGAAAACGTGTCTGATGTACTATGTATACTTCATGAAGGCGTGTATGACTATCAGGGTATCTTTTGTGTCAGTAAAACGTAGCTTTAGCAGAGAGGGTATAGTCTGGATTCTTGTATCTACGCGAAAATTGAATACAAAAAAATAACAGATAATAATTACATTACCGAAATAAGAATTCCTGCCATATTTCCTGACAGACGAAAACTTTCAAATAAACCATCGAAATGTTTGTGACTCTAATAACCTAAGCAAGAAGTGAGGAAGGAACTCAGTCGCTTCCCCAAGAACTGCTCAATTTCTTCCTATTTGCATTATTTCCTTTTCCTCCGCGGGATTTTCAACTTACCACCGCTGTGTTCTTTGACTCGAGCATCTCTTCCTGTCCTTACTACCTCTCTCCTCTCTTTCGGTCTTCCACGTTTACGCTTTTCTCCACCTCTATCCACCTCCTCCCTCCCTCCAACGGATGGTTTCCCCCCCTCCCCCAACCCCCACCCTCTCCCGTTGTCCACCCTCTACAACACAGAGGTTCAGATGCCACAAGTCTGGGATCCAGACCAGAGGGGTGAACCGCGTCTGTCCCATGGTGGGAGAGGAAGGCTCTGTCCCGTGGTGGGTGGAAGGGGGAAGCTGTGTCCCAGTCTCCCTCGCTGGAGCCACTTGGACTTACTGTAAACTCTCCTGACTAAGATGGCAATACTCCTCGAGCTACCATCCTGGCGAAGAAGGGGATATTCCTCGCCCTACCAATAATAACCTTTCAAGACCTTGCAGGAACTTGGACTGGCCGTCGGCGTCCTGAAGAAACTCCTCTGCGGGTTTAGCATTCCGAGATGTGCAGCGTGGGAGCGAGATAGGGATATGGATAGGGACAGGATTAGGGATGTGAGATTCGCAGGGGATAGGCTACACTGCAACGTAGGATATAGATGGGGACACTGACTAGGGGTGGGAGGGCTAGGCATCACTACAACTTAGGAGAGAGACAGGAATAGCCCTAGGGATAGGAGGCTAGGAGGGACAGGCTGGACTAAAACAGGGAGTTACTGGTGACGGTACACAATACAAAGAGGGTCACTCTCCGTCCCTGCCTCATTATCCTCACGCAGTAAAGCGAGGAAGATGACGAGGACTCTGGCTACTGCTCTGCCGCAGCAAACACGTTGTGGGGCCAGCAGGCTGCAGCAGAGGCTAGTATATGGCTCGTCAGCAGGAAAGGGGTCTTATTGTAAGAGTATAAAAAACAAATAGTGAGAATTGACAGAAATCTGGTCTCTCTCTCTCTCTCTCTCTCCGTTCCTCTGAGCCAGTAAGATAGTATGAGGTTACTTCAGACCTCATAGACATAATCAGACGGGACGGGTGTTGGGGACCTGTGGACCAGACAACATTGCTCAGGCAGCCTTGCTCCTACCGACGGAGGAAACAGGTGAGAGCCGCCCATGGCCACGTGTTATGTGAGGTGCAGAGCTATGGGTAGGATTTGTCTATCGGCTCACGTCACATGTCTATCGGCTCACCTCACATGCCTATGGGAAAGGCTTCACCCTATCGTCTCTCCCTGAGGATATGGGACGGAAGTCAGCATTATCTCGTGGTCACATCTTGACCCTGACCACCGTTCATGATGGACTCATGTGCTTCCCCGGCCGTGACCTGAGGTCAACAGGCTCTATGACCCGTCAACAGAGGGTCATCAACTGGTCATCACCATCGTCTCTAACTAGGCACCTGTCTCCAACCTGACCTCTTGTAGTTAATTACCGGAGAATGTTAACACCTCTGTAACCCAGAGATAAAAGATAAACAACAAAAAGATACGATGATAAGAACTACATGCCAACAGTTGCCGACTACAGGCAATCCACACACACTCAGGTCATAACTGTGAGGCTCTGGGGCAAGTCCAGGCATAGCTAGGAAGCTGTTCGGTAGAGGCAGACGGGATGCTTGGCTGACGAGGGAGAGAGAGAGAGAGAGAGAGAGAGAGAGAGAGAGAGAGAGAGAGAACTGCCCTCTGGCCCTCGTTAAGGACTGGCCCTCCCAACCTGTGGCATCTTAACCATCCCCGGCATTACATCAGAAGGCCAGGCGCCTCCGTGTGGGGAGCTTGTGTACAGACCTAATGAGCCGGATTCCCAGCCCGAGGCCCGTGGGGAGGGCACTAGCCCAGCCCTGGGGGCCGTGGGGAGGGAACTATAAGGGTATGGAATATAATTCCTGCTCGTCAGTGCTGGTGTGGCCTGACCACATATGGCTGAGCAAAATGATAACGTCTGCGATTCTCACCAAACATATATACCTGTATATAAACATTTACACAGATAGATCTGAAAAGAACACAGGATTCAGGAATATGCTGGTAGCCAAGAGAGAATTGAGACATGAAGATCTACGTGATTCGTTTTCCCTTTGGCTACTAGTATATGGAATATGGGTGGGGTGGGAGAAAATTTGCGCTAAATCATTGAGAAGAGAGAACGTGAGGGTTTCAATCCCTCCACCATCCGTATGGGAGGAATTCAACCATTCCCTATGGCGAACGTTGAAATCTCCGAGGTAGAGGATAAGATTTGTAGAATTAGGAGAGCAATAGGAGAAGCAGAGGAAAAGTGTGGAAGTAAGGAGACAGACCTTGAGCCACATAACATCAAAGTTTGGAGACAAGGTCCTTGAGGAGTGCAACAAGCGTGCTGATGCTGGAATGGGCTTATGTACATGCTCCATGTATCCTTTCATCTTTGTGAGAAAGAAATATGTGTCAACCAGCTCAGAGATTGATACCTAGACATTACTTTATATAATCCAGGAAACATAAATAAAATTCTTGTAAAATGTTTTTATATCGTCATTATGCTGATTACTTCAAGTCTTAGGGCATCATTATTTTCTGCAGTCCCATCACGAAGGAAACTGTAAAACAATAAAAAAAGATGTTCCATTTTCTACCTCTGGTTCCCAAAGAGTTTCGTTCATCCATTGAAGTATGAAGGATAATAGAAATAGTTTTTATTCATTGAACACGCAAAGAAATTATGTTTAACTAATACTTTAATATTTATTCATTGGCTCCATTAATAAAACATTCTATATGCCTAGAAAAATTTATATTTATTCATCTGTCGTATTAGAAAATTTCAAATGTCATGAAAGTTTAACATTTTTTCGCCTGGGGTTTTGATGAAATTTTTGATATATATAAGCGAAAAAATATTATATCATTTCATATTGAAATAGTTTCACCTGTTTTGAATATACATATATTGAGAAATATGTTTAAGTAAAACGGTAATATATATATATATATATATATATATATATATATATATATATATATATATAAAAATC
>JAYMFT010307294.1:0-10164 GCA_038088735.1 Panulirus argus | reverse complement strand
ATAATGTAAGAGATAGAAGCAAAACTAGGGAAAGGGGGTAAAGAGTTGGAATGTGGCAGTGAGTTACGGTGGCGAGTGGCAAGCTTTTTGCGGATGATACTGGGTTGTTTGCTGAGAGTGAAGAGGAGTTGCAGAAGGTTTTAAGTATTTTCTATGTTGTGTGTAAGCATAGGCAATTGAAGGTAAATGCAAGTAAAAGTAAAATAATGGTGTTTGAAAGGAAAGAGAGTAAAAGTATAAGTTTTGTAAAACCTTATAGAGTGAAACAGGAAAGAGCACTAAATTGTGCTTTGGATATAGGGGGGAAAAAAGACTGGAAGAGGTGAGTGAATTTAAGTATTTAGAAGCTGTCTTGGGTAAGTTTGGTGATATGGAAGGAGAGATAAGGGGGAGAGCAGTGCAGGATAGAAGAGTCCATGGGTCCCTTAATAGAAAAATGCAGGGTAGAGGTGTAATTATGGAAGTGAAGAGAGGATTAAGAGACAGCATAACCCTCCTAACCCTGACCTATGCAGCCGAAACATGGACTTGGAATGAGTCACAGAGGTCAAGAATCTATGTTGTGGAAATGACCTTTGTGAGAAGAGCACGTGGTGTAACTAGGTGGAATGAAGGAAAAAATGAAGGGATGCATGAGAGATGTGGCATGGCAGGGAATGCAGAGGGGATGAATTGTGAAGTGCATGAAACATAATACTTTGAGTTGGTTTGGGTATGTGAAAAGAATGTAAGACTGGGAGTTTACAAGGAGGAAAATACAGTTAAAGGGGTTGGTGTGAGAGTAAGACCACTTGTGACATGGGTAAATAGAGTGGAAGAATGCTGGAGGGAGAGAAATGGTGGCAGCATGCCTGGAATGATGTATATGAGGGAGGCATGTAAGAACAGGGATAAGTGAGACTCATGACATGGCCACCCCTTAATGGGAGTTCCTGGAGAGAGCAGACGACAGAGATATAGATAGATAGGTACATAGATCACAGCGAGATCAGAGACACACTTCCTTAGGAATTGAGGAGATATGCCAAACGGGCCATATTCCTTTTCCCCTTGAAGGTGGGAAAGTACTCACAATATCCTATATTAGGAAAGTTTAGGAAAAGGCAAAGTTCAGTGGTTGGAGGTAGAGGAAGAGAATTAGATGCAATATTATCCAAAGTAGATTTAAAGGAGTGTAAGGTAACAAGAAGTGCATCTCTGTGCATTGGAGAGTTAGCTATAGATTGACAAGGTCAGAAGAGAAGAGGAAAAGTTGAATTACAGAAGTTATTGGAGATGCTTTTTGTTGAGAAAGGTGTAGATTTATCAACAGAGGAAGTCAAATCAAAATGGAGATCAAACTGGAGGTGGAAGGATGGAGTGAAAGGGATTTTGAGCAGTTGGGGCCTGAACATGCAGGAGGGTGAAAGGCATGCACAGAATAGAGTGAAATGGAACGATGTGGTATACCGGGGTTGGCTTGCTGTCAATGGACTGAACTAGGACAAGTGAGACATGTGGTGTAAACCATGGATAGGTCTGTGGGGCCTGGATGTAGATAGGGATCTGTGGTTTCGTTGCATTACACATGACAGCTAGAGACTGAGTGTGAGCGAATGTGGCCTTTTCATTTGTTCCCTGGCGCTACGTCCACGTCGCTGATGCAGGGGGTGGCGATGCTATTTCCTGTGGGGCGGAGTGGCATCAGGAATAGATGGAGGCAAGTAGGTATGAATATGTACATGTGTATTTGTGTATATGCATGTGTATGTATATGTTGGTATGTATATGTCTGTATGGTGCATATATGTGCATGTATGTATATATGTGTGTATGTGAGTGAATTGATCTTTTTTCGTCTGTTTCCTGGAGCTACCTTGCTAATGCGGGAAACAGCGGTCAAGTATAATGAATAGAATAAATAATATATTTATTTATTTATTTATTAATTCATTTACTCACACACATTTACACACACACACACACACACACACACACACACACACACACACTAGCCCAAGCCAGGTATCCAAGTCATTACACAGCCCTATAGGGGAGGGAATGAACAGCAGGGTTGACTGCAGACCAATTGCTGTGACCAGTATTCGAACTCATGTGAACTCATCCCTTGGTTGCACAGGAATGCTTCATATCAGCAGCACTAACTACTACACCACAGAGGAGAAAATTATAAGCTTGGTTGTTCATATGACCAAAGGATGATGATATTACCAGGTAAAGGTTGCAGAATGGTTGATGGGTAGACTCAGGTTGAGCCATAGGCTACTGTTATCTTATAGGTGGTTAGCAAGGGATGAGAAGTATCTACCTCACTAAAAGGCAGGGAGTTAAGAAGTTTTCAATCCCAGTGGATAATAGAGATTATCTCAAGTCACACAGGACACTGCCCCTGAGAAAACATTTTTCATACACCATGACCTTGTGTTGTAATGCATCGACTTGCAGCACTTTAGACTTACAACATTTCAGAATTAGGGTGCTTTGTATCAACCTAATATATCACTATTTGTCATGTGACTGATTGATAAAGAAAAATAATTTTTACCTTTATATTTTTAGGAAATCACTGCTTACATGTTTGGGGAAGCATATGAAATGTATGGGATGCATAAGGAGGTATGTGGTTGTGTGAGAAAGCGTTGTGAGTGTTGGGATGAGGAAGTTAGATTGTTCATGAAAGAAAAAAGAGAGGTGTCTTGGCATTACCTGTGGGGAAGGAGTATGAATGATTGGGAAGTGTTGAAGAGAAAGTGCTTAGAGGTCAAGAGGAAGATGCAGCAGCTGAAAAATAGGGCAAATGAGAATTAAGGTGAGAGGGTATCAGAAAAGTTTAGGGAGAATAAGATAATGTTTTGGTAAGAAGTGAATAGCATGAGGAAAACATAAGAACAAATGGGAGCATCAGTGAGGGGAGCAGATGGGGAAGTTTTAACTTGGAAAAATATGAGATGAAGTAAGTATTATGAAGGACTGTTGAATGTGTTAAATGATCACATGGCAAATTTGGGTGTTTTGAATTTAAAAGTGTTTAGAATGCAAGAGTTGTGGCCAGCTGTTTGATGAAAAGAAAAAGATGTTGAAGCCTTACATAAGATGCAGTTTGGCACTGTGGGCAGAGTAAATGGGATTGTAGTTGAATTTCTCAAGAAAGGAGGTGATCTTGCTGGTGACTGATTAGTTAAGATTGTCAGAGTATGTATGATTCAAGGTGAGCCTTAGAATTAGCGGAATGCCTGTTTAGTGCATTTGTATGAAGGCAAGGGGGACAAAAGTTAAAGTTTGAACAACAAAGGTATAAGTTTGTTGAGTATACTTTGTAAGTTGTAAGTGAGTGGTGATGGAGAGGGTGGTGGCATGCTTAGAGTATCAGATTGAGGAGGAACAATGTGATAAAGAATGTGTGGATCAAATGTTTGCTTTGAAGAATTTGTGTGAAAAATACTTAGAGAAACAGAATGATTTGTGTGTGGCATATATGGATCTGGAGAAAACATATGATAGGTTGACAGAGATGCTTTGTTGGAGGCTTAATGAATATATGTTGTTGAAGGAAAGCTTCTATAAGAAGTTAGGAGATTTTATTGTATGAATGCGAGTAGGAAGAGAGTAGAATGAGTGGTTCCAGGTGAGGGTGGGTTTGTAGCAAAGGTGTGTGATGTCACCATAGTTGTTTTAATTTGTTTAAGGTTGGCTGGTGAAGGAGGTAAATGTAAGGGTCTTTGAGAGAGGGGTGGGTCTGCAGTTTATTGGGATGAGCGGCCCTGTAATGTGAGGCAGTTTCTGTTTGTTGGTGATATGGCTTTAGTGGCAGACTTGAATGAGTTTTGGAGAGTGTGTGAGAGGAGAAAGTTTAGAAATAATGTGAATGAAAGTAAGTTTACTGAGTTTAACAGGGGAGAGAAACAGGGTGGTTGGAATGTGTTTGAATGAAGATAACCAGAGTAGGTGCAATGTTACATATACTTAGGAGTAGACATAACAGTGGTTGAAACCATGGGAGCTGAAGTAATGCGTAGGGTGGGCAAGGGGTTTAAGGTCCTGCTTGTGTTGAGGAGTGTGGAAAGAGAGGTCTGTTAGGGCAAAGATGGGTATATTTGGTGGTGAAGAAGTCTTGACTCTGTGCATGGGTACAAGATGTGGATCTTCGATAGAAAAGTACGGAAGATGGTGGAAGTCTTGGATATGAAATGCTTGAGGAGAATATGTGATGTAAGGATGATTGATCAAGTAAGAAGTGATAGGGTAAGAGGAACGTGTGATAGTGAAAAGATTATGGTTAGGAGATATGTAGAGAGTGTGCTGAAGTGGTGTAGGCATGTAGATACTAGTGATGAGAGGCTGGCTGTATGTACCACCAGTTGAGAGAAAAAGGAGAAAGGAAAGACTGAGTACAAGGTGGAGGGAGGGGATGAAAGATTAATGAGATCAGGAGCTTGAACATGCAAGATAGTATGAGTTTTGCAAAGGATAGAATGGATTAGATAGATACCAGTTTCTTTTATGAAAATAATGTGCAGCTTAAGATAGCATAGATATGGTAGTAAATAAGATACTTGTGTTTAGAAAGGGCAGAAATTGTAACATGGTAGAACAAAGAGTTAAGAAAAATTCACAGAGAAACAAGATGTGTAAAGTGATGTTGAACCGAATTGGGATAATTGATGAAAGAATGAAAAATATACTGTATGCAGAATATTCTGCTTGGGATACCTTGCTCTGAATGGGAAAAAGTTGTTACTTATGTGTTGATGAATAACAGTTAATTGAATGAATGTGATTTTCATTTTGATCCATATGTTTGATTTTTCAGTTGCCAGATTTTTAAAGGCCTTCAACTGTACTATCCATGCTTACACCCGCTCTTTACCTTCTGTAGACAAGAGGACAGATAATGTTGATAAGTACTGGTAAGGTAATCTTTCCATTTGTTTTTATATTTTGTTTTCTCGTATGGTATTTTTTATACAGAATGTTCTTGCACTTTAGTCTCTACATAATTCTGGCAGTTTCTCTGTTGACATCCTTCTCATGCATGTATTTCTTCATAGTGTTCTCTTACATTACATTTAGGTACATTTATGATATTTTTTCCTCTTAATCCCATCCTTCTCATTGATTTACTCTTTATATCTTTGTGTCTGCCTTCATTTTCTCAGCAATTTATCCTACTTCATTGTTCTGTTCAGTCATTCACTCTTTTGTAATACTCTAGCTAATCTTTGATGAGTAGGTTTCCCCATAATTAATGAAATTATCTGCTGTTATACTATGGACAGTTTAAAGATATATGAGAAATTAAATCTTGGAAGTGCAGTGAATGTAGGAATGCATTCGTGTGTGAATGAGGTGTTTAAAATGTTTAGAGAAATCATAATAAAGGTTGTAGAACCAGTTGTTGGATACAAGGTAGTGAGATACAGGAATAAAAAGGGCAATGCTTAGTGGACAGAAGAGATTAGAAATGCTGTGGAAGAGAAGAAAAAGGCACATGGTAGATTGCTTAATAGGAATGCACCAGTGGAAGTTCAGCAAAGGAAGAGAGAAGAATACAAGATATGTAAGAGGAATGTTAAGAACCTGATAGAGGAAAGCAAAGAAAGAGTAAATGAAGATTTTGGGAGAAATGTAAGTGAAAAATTTTGGGATAATAAGAAAATACACTGGAAGGAGGTGAAAAAGGAAAGAGGTGGATGTGAGAGTGGAAATATTGATGTGAGAAGTAAGAAGGGGAATTGCTGAATCAAAAGGAGGAAGTGAAAGGAAGAAGGAAAGAGTATTTGGAAAAACTGTTGAATGTGGGAGAAGGGGAGGCAGCAGTTGTTACATGCATGGTGATGGAGGAGGGAAGGATGAGGATACAAATGCAGGGGCCTATAGCAAAGATGGAGGTAAGAAGAGCAATAATGAGGCTGAATGTAGGAAAGCCACCTGGAGTCAATGAGATTACAGCCGAAATGCTGAAGTATGGAGGAAAAAGTGTGATAGAATGGATGCCTCTCATACATAATTTAGCATGGAAACAAGGTTGTGCCTGAAGATTGGGTGAAAGCTGTTACTCTTACTTTATTTCAATGAAAAGATGCTAAGGATATATTTAGCAATTATAGGGAAAAAATGAATGCAAGAATATTAACTGACAGAGTGAAGGAAGTGACTGAATGCAGAATAAGTGAAGAGCAAAGATTTTAGGAATGATAGGTGATGTGTGGATCAGATTTTTGTAATAAAGATGACCATGGAAAAGTATTTAGTGAAAGGTAAGAAGTCATATGCAGTTTTTATGGATGTGGAAAAAGCATATAACAGAATCAAGTGGAATGCTTTAAGGATATATGGTATAGGGGGACAGCTGTTAGATGGTGTAAAAGCCTTCTATTGAGAAGCAAATGTATGAGTAAGAGTGGATGGAGAGCTGAGCAAAAGTTTTGGGATACATGTAGGTGTGAGGTAGGACTTTATGATGTCACCATGGCTTTTCGATATATATATGGATGGAGTGATAAGAGAAATGAAAACAAAACTAGGGAATAGGGGTGCAGAGATGGAGTGTGATGGTGAGATATGGTGGCTAGTGGCAAGCCTATTTACGGATGATACAGTTTTATTTGCAGATAGTGAGGAAGAGTTGCAGAAGGATGTAAGCGTGTTTTATGATGTGTGTAAGCCAAGGAGATTTAAGGTAAATGCAAATAAAAGTAAAGCAGTGGAGTTTGAAAGAAAATGGAGTGAAAGTATAGATTTTGTAAAACCATATAGAGTGAAAGAAGAAAGTTTAATGAATTGTGCTGTGGATATGGGGGTAAAAATATTGGAAGAAGTGAGGGAATTTAAGTATCTGGGAGATGTCTTGGGTAAGTGTGGTGATATGGAAGGAGAGAAAAGGAAGAGAGCAGTACAGGGTAGAGAAGTCACTGGATTCCTTAATAAAGTAATGAAGGGTTGAGGTGTAAGTATGGAAGTCGAGAGAGGATTAAGGGAGAGTATAGTCCCCCCCCCCCCAATCCTGACCTTTGCAGCCGAAACATGGACGTAGAATGAGGCAAAGAGGTCAAGAATCCAGGCTGTGGAAAATGAGCTACTTGAGAAGAGCTTGTGGTGTGACTAGATGGAATGATGAAAGAAATGAAAGGGTGTATGAGAGATGTGGTATGGCAAGGAATGCGAAGGGAGTGAATTGTGGAGTGGTAGAATGGATGAAACATAATACTTTGAGGTGGTTTGGGCACATGGAAAGAATGCAAGAGTGGGAGTCTACAACAAGAGTATATGATAGTACAATTAAAGGGGTTGGTATGAGTGGAAGACCTGCGACATGGGCAAATAGGGTGGAGGAATACTGGAGGGAGAGAAACAGAGGAAGAATGCATGGAATGGTAAATGTGAGGGAGGCATGTAAGGACAGGGATAAGTGGAGACTCTTTTGCTGTAGCCACCCCTTGATGGGAGTTCCCAGAGGGAATGGGCAAAAGAGAAAAAGATAGATAGATAGACTGAAACCAGATTTTACTGATTATTGTAAAGGACTTTGTAGCTCTAATAGCTACAGTTTTCTGACTTTGTGGTTCAATATAGCTACAGTTTTCTTTTTGTGCAATTATTTGAGTATAATTACTCAACTTTCCAGTGTGGTTAGAAAGTTTTGGACTCATGGGGCCTCATCACTCAACCTATCAATTCTGTTTTGTGACTTTTTAATCCTATGTATAATGTGTGCATTCATAGTCCTGTTTGTAAGTTGACTCCATTTGCCCACTTTTCTTTTGCCATAGAAGTGCCTTTTCACTTTTCTACTAACATGAAACTTTCTTAGTTTTTTGTTACATGCTCTCGATGTGGTTCCTTTGCTTGTTTTAAAAACTGTTTATGTTTGACATCTTCATTGCCATTTCCTGATATTTCTCCTTTAATTAGTGCAGTGATCAGAATTGAGATACATGCACTGATTTAGGTTAAATAGAAGCTGTAAGTAACATTTTGCTAATTTCCTTAACCATATCATTAAATGCAGCTTTGACCCCTTAACTACTAAGTGTTTCCTAATAATCACTTTTTTTCAGGTTTTTGAAAAAAATGAATTTGACTTTTCAAAGATATTCATAAAACAAAAACAAAAATATCAGAAGTTTATATCTTTCTCTGTTTGATTTTGACTTTTCAAAGATATTCATAAAACAAAAACAAATATATCAGAAGTGTATATCTTTCTCTGTTTTTGCAGTGATAATGCATAAAAAGTTTGTGGAAGTTTCAGCATAATGCTTTACATAGTGTGGAAGAAAGGTCTGAGTTTTAATTGAGTTGACCCTGTGCATTTTCTTTGGATTGTTTTACCTACACCCTAAGACTGATTACTGATTATTGTTATGTTTTATCTTATATGATAAATCTTTTCTTATTATACCCATTGATTGCAAAATTACCAGCCATACCAGTCACATACATTACAGGCACGTCTCGATTTATGCAATGATTACTTTCTTGAAAATGGTCACGTAAATCAAAAACATATAAAGCAAATAATGCAAATAGTGGGGATTATCAGGTTACATTATGAATAAGATAGTACCATATATTACAACATTGAAAAACTGCAGCATGCATGCACCAGGAAATATAAGATACTCTGATATACTGTATAAGATGCTGTAGAATACTAAAATACACAGTACAATGAATTCTAGTAAACTTATGTAGAAAGTAACACTTGATTCCAACATCTGCATCAACATCTGCAGTTCCTGAATTACTGATGGAGGGAAAGATGAGTGGAGGAGTAACTAGGGAAGGGATCATTTACGTCAGATGATGTACTTGGCAAAGGTGGTGATGATGGTCGAATGGGTTCAGCTGTTACATTACTAGTGATGAAGTATTTTGAAGGACTGTTGAATATCCACCATGAAAGTTAGAACTTGAACCCATTCATTGTCTTTCAGTTCATACACATCTTTGTTCTTTTCCATAAATATCTGTGTTTAAATCACTTCAGTACTGCTCCCCGGCTTAACCAGTGCATATCCAGGTGATATGGCAGTCTGTGTGGGTTTTCATTTTCCTCCAAAAAGCAGTTGAACTGTCTGTGGTTAAGACTTCATGCTCATATGGGATTTACTGTCTTTATAATAACATCCTTGATATCTTCCACCTTTAATGTTTTAGTGCACAACACTTCTCTATGCATAATGCAATGCAAATTATGATATTAATAGTTTGGGTTCACAGCTATTAGTTTTTCCATTAATTCTGTTGCCACGCCAGCTTTTCTACCTACCGTATGTGGTCCTCCATCTGTAGACAGACTCACAATTTGTGCCTAATCCATGCCAAATTTGTCCAGTGCCCCTACCAATCTCACAAAGATGTAATCACTTGTTCTTCCTTTCACTGGTAACAGATTCATAAAATCTTCTGTTAACTGCATTTTTCATCTACACCACATACAAAAACTACAATTTGTGCTATATCAGTTACATCTGTACTTTCATTATTTGCAACACAAATTGCAGAAAAGGACTTTATTTGGTCTTTGAGTTAATTGTTCTTATTCTCTGGTAATTCAATAATTCTCTCTGTAAGTGTATTTCTAGAGAGGCTTATAATTACAAAAGTGCAGCATTTTTCTGAGCAAATATCTTCTGAAGCCAACCTACATACATTTCTTTATAAAGTTTCCTTCAAAGAAAGGTAAAGCTGTTTCATGGGCAATTCTGTAACTTGCCTTAACTGCAACATCACATACTTAATGAATATTTTTGAATACTGACTGCTTCTTTTTCAATGAACATGCTAACTCTTTAACTTTGTTGTCAAATAACTTTCCACAGTATTCATTATACTTCAAACATAGTAATCTTTGGCAATGGCTACCTGTTGCTTACAAATCCAGCATGTTGGTATTCATGCATTTCAACAAAAAATACAAGATTTTACACCTTTCCTGTACCACTCAATGCTCTTCATTAATTGCTCTTTTCTCTGATAGCATGATTATGGGCTCAAAAGTAAAAACAATGGACAAAGCTTCCAATATTTGTAGCAGCTGCTTTGAGAGACTAAGCATAACTGGTACCCAAGTGACACCCCTATCATATTATTATTATTATTATTATTATTATTATTATTATTATTATTATTATCATTATTATTATTATTATTATTATTATT
>JAYMFT010307283.1:0-10164 GCA_038088735.1 Panulirus argus | reverse complement strand
CAGAAGTTGTTAGAGATGTCCTTAGCTAAAGACCAGAAAGACCTATCCGTGGATGATGAGGACAGGTTATCGCACTTACCCATTTCTCACCATCAACTTTAATTTTTACCCACATCAGTCTTGAGTTTACACTCTTTCATACACTTCCACAATTTCTGCTTCAGCAGTAGTGGTACTCCTTCATTATCTCTTGTCATCTCACCAACCCCTGACTTTGCTTCTAAGACATTTCAAGCCCATTCTTCCCCTTTACTCTTGAGCTTTATTTCACTCAGAGCCAGAACATCCTGGTTTCTTTTCTCAATCAGACTGCCTGTCTCTTCTTTCTTCTCATCTTGGTTACATTCACACTCATTTAGACACCCAAGCCTGAGCCATCAAGGAGGATGAACACTCCTTGCTTGGTTCCTTTTGTTCCATCTTTTGAAAATTGAAATCCGGGAAGGGGAGTGTTTCCAGCCCCCTACTCCGCCCTCTTCAGTTACCTGCAAAGACATGCAAGGAATTATGGAATTTTAATTCTCTCTCCCCTACCCCTAGGTTTCTTAATTGTCTGTGGAATGTGTTTTCTTTCTAGTTTTTAAACTTATAAAGTGCTTTATCTTTAAGTTAATTTCATTGTTTTTGCCCAACTCCATCTGCCTAACATTACACTTCTAGTGGAAATTTACCTTTTGCAAGGCTGTATCATCATCATTTGATGAAAGCAAGAATTTCCCATCTCAAAGGAGTTCATCCTGTCTCTGCTTCAGAGTGTTGCACACCCTTGAGGCTGTAGGAGCCCCTGGATAAGGAGTTCTGTAGTTATAGCCCCAGGACTGCAACATGGTAGGGATCTAGGGTTCTATAATGATAATCAGTTTGAGAAGATATGTAGTATTTTCCTACTGGCTCACATACGAAGAAATCATAACATCATTTCTTTAACTGTTTGTAGGTACAAATGTCATCTTGGGGCTACGTGCTTGAGCGTGGTGCAGCTGTGGGTATGGAGATAGTATCATCTCTCTCCAGGGTCCCAGAGGGCACCGCCAGCCATTATGAAGAAGAACACGATGAATATGGTGCTGATCACACATCTCAAATACACATAACTGGCAGAATAGTCCTCAATGTTTGGAGGTTGATGAGAGCTGAGGTAAACATTATTTCATTCTAACATTGTGATATACTGTATGTTTATTTGAAGATACCATGCATTTATTTACATGTAGCATAATGAATGACATTTTTATTGTACTTTTTCACTCATTTTGGGTATTAACTCTAGAGAGAAAATTCACCATTACAAAATTGAATTCTCTACATAATTTATCTTATTGAATTAGGCAGCTGTAAGAGCTTAAAAGAAAGAAGAAAGAGGCCAGTAAGAAATTATATCTATGTCATGTTGCATTTTCTGATGAACAGAGCCCTATGAGTATCAGAGAGAGCACTTGTGCAGTGTGTTACTAATGTGACAATTTTGCTTCTTTAGACAATCCAAAGGCTTGTTCTTCAGGTATTGCATGGTTAAGAGTTCCTGCCTAGTGATATGTTGAAGTTGTATGTTAGTCTGCTTGTCTAGTGACATGTTGAAGCTGTGTATCGTTTGACAGTAGCATGATTTGGCCAGTCCTCAGAGTTTAATATCCCTCAACCTTATTTCTGTGAGTACCTGTTAGCCCTAGGGTCATTGGGGACCATTTTTTGTCCAGTTATCAAGGTTTTTCTTATATAATTTTGTAATTGTTTCATCAATTTTTATTTCATTGGAGCTTATGGAATAATTTTGTCATATTTCTTGCTGGGCTTTTGTAAAAAAAAATTTTAATATCTCTTTGGTTTGGTCACGGTATTTTTATGGGTTTTATTAATCAGGTTCTTCCTTGTTTGAATACTTTTAGATCAAGTACATAAATGTTGATGCCCTCAATTTATTGCTTGGCAAATATCTTTCATTTCTATCAAGGCTGTAGATTTTTTTTCTAAACAAACACTTAGAGAAGTATACAAAACAGATCAGAACTAAAAGATGCCATGATGTATGGGAGAAGATTGTGGTTTTCTTTAACCTGTTAGATAAGTTTATTGTTGGAAGGAAAATTTACTAGCATGCTTTTGTTTAAGAACCTGTAAGCTAAGATGGTTTTAGTATTGTAGGCAAGTTTGTTGCTGGATTCACTTCCATTTTTGATGGCTCCTTAGAAATTTTACTGTTTTTAGATGATTATGGGCTATCCATGAGTCTATATTTGAAAAAAGACAAATTTAAAGATACCATCTTGAGATAAGATGTGAATTTTAGGAACTGGTGACAGTCTGGGAAAATGTGTGAAAGGAAGAAGATTGAAATGGTTGTTGAGTCCTGAGAACAAACATCTGCCGGTTTCACATGTTTTATAATTGTCGAAGGGAATGAATCCTCATGGATACACCTCATTTTGGAGGGTAGAAATGTGTTTTGAACTCCACTAAGCAAGTACTCTCTCAGATGCTCATGGTGTTCTGCATATGGTGATGTAATGGTTTTCAGGCCATTTAAACTTGCATTTATTGCAGTCAGAGCTTGATGTACTAGCCAGAATCTGTCTGAAACCTTTTTGTCTTTGACGATTCCCAGATCTTTGGATCTCAGAAGGTTAACATTAATACTAAGAATAATGAATTAGGTGAAGAATAATGCTTGTTAGATATCAGATACTTAAAGCAGATGCAGTCATCAACCCTAAAAAATGAAAATATATAAAAAGAATGATAGTTGCTTTTGTAGATATGCACAAATGGAAACGTAAAGGAAAGGAAGATTGAAATACAGAAAGGGAAAATATGAAGGGATGATAATGAGAAAAATTCTGTCCACAAACATCCAATCTCTCCTTGTCATGCATAATACTTGACAACCCTTAACCCACATAACTTATTCTCTGCAACTCTAGATTTTCCTGTGGTTAACACTTTGCACAAGCCCTACTTTTTAGCAAAATAGTAGGAGCAGTAGATAGAAGTAGTAGTTAAGAACATTAAGAAGGAGCTTTAAGTAGAAACATTAGATAGAAGTAGCTGGTAGGGGCATTAGCTGGGAGCATTAGGTAGAAGTAGTAAGTTGGAACATTAGGCAGTAATATTAGGCAGACACAGTAGGTAGAAGTGGTTGTTAGGAACATTAGGTATGAGCCTCTAAAACACTACTAGAGTTGCCCTATGCCGTTGGCCTGTTAAGGGTGAGGCACTAAAGGCTAAGAAGTGGTATGAGAGTTCAACAGTTTTCGAGACTCTTTGCCGTGGCCACGCCCTTGAGGGAGTTCCCAAAGGGAACAGTTGTCAGAGCTGTAGGTAGATAGGTAATCTTTTAATGGATAGTTCAGGTGTAAGGTTTGAGCAAGATTTTCAAATGTCTTTGTCTGTGTGTGTGTGTGTTTTTCCCCAGAAAACCATCAGTGGATGAAAGTAAAAAATGTAATTACACCTTTACTTCTTTATGCCTTGTATATTTAGTTGGTCTTGATTATTTTCTTTTTCTCTTTATGTTTAAGACTGTTATGACACTTTTTCTTTGGTATTAGTGTTTCTAAAGACTCCCATGATTCTTACTGATCATGCTAATTGATAAGTCTCACAGGCTTTTATTCTTTGTAAAAAAAGTAGCAAAAGAACAATTGATTTTATACATCTCATATCTTGGGGTAACCTGAGGTGAAAATGCTACACTCTTTTAAGCCAGCAATGCTATGTATGTTTAATTTCCTTGTTTTCTTTATGGATATTTCAGTTTTCTAGTAATATGTTTTCTTTTCACTGCCCCTGCAAGGTGGTAATATATTTGTTACACTGATTTTCAGCTCTAACAATGTGGTAAATGTGTATACAAGTAAACTTAATTGATTTCTAGGTGGCACTCCAGAGCTACACCCTGGATAATGTTGCGTATCATGTTTTGCACACCAGAGTACCTTCCTTCTCCCATGATAAACTCAGGGAATGGTGGACTGAAGACACCACTAGGTAAACTGTTCCCTTCACTTTCCTAATGTAATGTCTGATATGTAGCATGTAGTGCTCATAAATCAAAACTTTTCTATAAAGATGCAGTTACTTTGATTTACTCTGTTCTCAGGTGGCGCACACTGGAACATTATTTAAGTCGTTGTGACCTTACTGTCGAGCTCCTTCATCGACTTGATCTGATTCATCGAACTGCTGAACTTGCTAGACTTTTTGGCATTCAGTTCTATGATGTTTTGGCACGTGGATCTCAGGTCAGTAAACTATAAAGACTTTATTTTACACAGAAATTTGCAAGATTTTCATAGAATTAAGAGAAATGAAGTTGAAAATTGAGATCATAGTTGAATGATCACCTCAAAAGTCTACTAATGCCTTTTGCTTTTTCCATGTATAGATACACGTGAATTAGCTTATGTTAGAAATGGGTATTTACCATGAACATACTTCTCAGCTATCAGAAGTCACTTGCATTAACACCTGGTGCTAACCATCCTCCTCTACAATCTTCCACTTTTTCATCCTCCACTTATGCATTCTTGCCCTTCAGCATAATTTGGAGCACCAATACCATTTTCTCAGATAGGGAGTACAGAATTGGGAAAAATATAAAGTAAAATATGTTTGTATGTGTATGTATTGTGCATATATGTGCATGTATGTATATATGTGCAAATGTGAATGGATAGGTCTTTCTTTGTCTGTTTCCTCATCCTACCTCACTGACGCGGGAAACAGCGATCAAGTATAATAAAAAAGGACAATTATAAAAGAAATATGAACTGATATTAAGGGATAATCGCTAGGTAAAAACTGCTTCCAAAAATATAACTCTTGTTGATAAAACTATTTAGTTACAGGGTAAAAGAGATGATTCCACTTTCTGAAGGATGCAATAACATTGTAACTGGTTGAGGGTAGAATTGGTCTTGACGGCCTGTTTTGTGACAGGTAACCTTTCCTCTGAGCTCATTTTGGTCACAACCCAGTACTTTTGGTTATGGCACATTAACCATTTATATCATCTTACTGGTTAAGTTACCAGTTCTTGAGATAAACATATATCAGTGTCCAAATTACATTGTCTGTGCAGCCAATAATGCTTATGATTTATGTTCTTCACTTAATCTTTGGTGTGGTGCAAGCAGATTCTCATGAACCACAGTTTCATGAAGTATCATATCAGAGTCCAGGTTGAAGTAGATGTTGTTGCATGTGATTGGTCTGATGATGTTTTTGAACAAAGATGAGTAAGTTATCCTTTTATCCATTGCAGTGCACTCACCCTAGTAAAACTGTAGCATATACTAGTTAAGGGACACCTTAATTCAAGTTTTACATGAAAATGTAACCAGCATACCTTAATTATTAAACATAGAAAATTTGAATGAACTCAGTCTTTAGGTAACTGTAAATGTACTTGTATGTTTTCCTTTTCTCCCAGATTTTAGTAGTGGGCCAGTTAAAGTTATCTTTTGCATGTACAGTATATATGTAGGCAAGGTGCTAACAAGGTATAGCAGGTATAGACCATGCGTACAGTCTTTTCACATTGTTTGTATGAAATTGATTGTTAGCGGCTTTCTGATAAAGGATAATTCATTGCTACCAGGATATACTAATTCATCAAATTTTTCTTTTAGTTCCGAGTAGAATCGATGATGCTTCGATTGGCTCGAGGCTCAAATATGGTCTCCATATCCCCCAGCATTCATCAAAGAGCAGCCATGAAAGCCCCAGAATGGATTGCTCTTACCATGGAGCCACAGTCAAGGTATGAAAAGTCAAAGTTAGAATTCTTTTTATGACAGAATTATGCTGATCATTTGATGTCCATGATGAGGCTTTATACTGATGAGCTGAAAATACACCTTGTCACGATTCCTTTGCTTTGTGTAAACCCCAAATGGAGAATGCTTCTGTTGAATGTAATTACAAAAGTGCTGTTGTGGAAAGGTATTTTTCTTTCCTTTGATGGATCTTTCCACTACCTAAGTTGAAAGTATGGCCAATTTAATGGTCTGACATTCTCAGTTCCTAAACTTTTCTTCAAAGAATACTCTTTTCCATTTTGTTATCCACTATCATTTTTCATTTTACCTTTTAGGCATTTCAAAATGTTGATTTTATACAATGAGAACCAAATAGAGTGTGTTCAGGGAAGAGATTTGCTAGACTTTCAGAATGGTAAGTTGAATAATTTCAGTTTTTACTTAGAGTATAAGAATTTAAATGAGTAATACGTTAAAGTAAGGGTGGAAGGTACAGAGTCAAAAAAGAAAATGGAAAAAAAGCTTTGAAACAAACTAAAAAAGGATATGAATTAGAAAAAAAATAAGGAATGCTGACAAGGAAATAAAGGAATCCCATAGAAGAGGACAGAGACTGAATGAACAAAAAATGATACAAAACATTGAACAAAGTTCAGAGGTATTATTCTTATCTATAAACAAAGCAAAGATTAAAGTAAGAAAAATATGAAAATAACCTTACAAAAGATTGGTCTGCAGCAGGGATGAGTAATGTCATCGTGGTTGTTCTGTTTGTTTTTGGATGGGGTGGTTAGGGAGGTATGTGAGAGAGTCTTGGAGGGAGGGGAAGGTTGAGTATACAAACTGTGGGGAATGAGAGGGCCTGGGAAGTAAGTCAGTTGTTGTTATCTAATGATACTATACTGGTGGCATATTTGACTAAGAAACTGCTGAAGCTGGTGACAGAGTTTGGAAGAATGTGTTAAAGGAGAAAGTTGAGAGTATATGTGAATAAAAGCAAGGTTGTTAGGTTTAGTGGGGTTGAGGGACAGGTTAGTTGGGGAGTGAGTTTGAGTGGAGAAATCTTAGAGGAAGTGAAGTATTTTAGATGCCTGGGAGTGGGCATGGCAGTGAATATAACCACAGAAGCAGAAGTGAGTCATAGGGTGGGTGAGGTGGTGATGGTCCTGGGAGCACTGAGGAATGTGTAGCAAGGGAGAGCATTATCTGGGAGGGCAAAAATGGGTATGTCTGAAGGAATGATATTACATGGAGTTACCTGGAAGCCTCAGCAACGTGCTATTGACCATGGATGATGGTTGTGCACCTTTTTTAGGAACTCGCTGCATCTGTGGAGTTCAGCCACTCCTTTGTCACCCATGTTTAGATTTATCCACTTTGTTTTGCTTGAAATAGAACTGCATAACTCTTAACCCATAAGAAAGAATGATGATTTGGATAGGATTTTGTGCACCTAATCATATAGATAGTAAAAGTTGAAAATTTTTCGCAAACTCAGGATTGGCCAATTAAGAAAGGACTGTAAACTAGGTACAGTTAATTATGTCATGATTATTAAGAAGCAAAATGGGTTTATATTTCTTGTGCATCTCTTCATACATGAAAAGTCTTTTTTGTGTATTAGGCAAGCAAAAAATCTGATACATTCTGAAAGAGTTAATAAACTTTTATGTTACCTTATGAAAAGCTGAGTAACATGTCTAGTTCTAAAACCAATTGCGCATAGATTCCTGAGTTGCTTCCCTTGTGATAGTCATAACTAGGCTTTCTTTCATTGTCCCATTTTTATTGCTCTGCATTTGACCAAAACTCATCTATTTGAGCAAAGATGGAGCATGCATTAGTCTCTCTGTATGTTGTCATGGTCCTGCTTAGATACTGACTACCCCTGTTATGATTCAGTCAATTTTGATAGGTCATTTAAGACATCTCCAATAAAGATTTTTTTTTTTTTTAAGAAGTTACTGAACGTTCATATTTATGTTTCATAGGTATTACCAGATCATGTAAATAATTTAATTGTCCTTTTATGATGAAAGAAGTATGGCAGGTTTTTGTTTCTTGCATTAGTAACATTGGTTATTGTCATTTTGTTTCAAATAGATTTTCACCGTCTTGCAGATTGTATACAGAACCAGTGGTAGTTTTAGACTTTCAGAGTCTTTACCCATCAATTATGATTGCATACAACTACTGCTACTCCACTTGCCTTGGTCGAATCAATACATTTGATAATCCTCAGCCCATGGAATTTGGAGTTGCACATTTACGTTTACAACCAGAGGAGCTTTCCAAATGTGTCAGTGAGGTGAGTGGACTGTGTACTACATGTAAATGGGATTTTAGAGTATTTTAGAGAAACTATAGATCAGTATTTTTTACTTAGTATTCCCCAGAACCCATGGGTTCAGCAAGCATACTTTTTTACTAATATTCTCTAGTAATTAATGAAATATATGGAAACTCAGTAGTTCAATATTTATAAATGGAGCTCTTTTAACCTGAGCTTGGTTAATGGTTACCTCAAAAGTGCTTTTGAAAGTTATAAAAGTTTACTAAAGAAAAACTGAAAAAATTGATGGAGAGGGTTGAGTTTTCAGAAAACATTGCTATAGATGTCTAAATCCTGCTTGTTTTTCATGTATAATGAAAGTATAGAAAACTGGAATTGAAGACAGTATATCATAATATGGTAGCACAGTATGCTAATGATTCAAAATCCTTGGTCTGAACTGTATGAAGCAATTATCGATTGTCTTTGATGGATGTGGGAAGCACTGAAGAATGCTGCTTCATGTAATAGTTATGTTGTGTGCTTCAGATGTTAGATTATTGATTATATTTTTGGCATACTGAGAAACATTTTATTACCTTATTTAAAAAGTGTACATGTACTGCTGCAGTGAACTTGGAACATTACTCTTCCCTCAGATGAGCATATCTCCATGTGGTGTGGCCTTTGTCCCGCCAAGTGTAAGGCGTGGGATTTTGCCTGTGATGTTAGAGGAGATACTCAACACAAGGCTCATGGTAAGTAATTGCCAGGATTATGGAAAGCAACAATATCTACTAGGTGGCACATTCTGTGACAGCATTCCAGGAACTGTAATAAAGTCAAGCAGAAACAGAGGGAAAATAGCATTCTTCCACAGATTAAGGGGTAGGGAATTAATGCTCAGGACAAGAAGAGCTCTTGGGTAAATGTAGCAACTTCTTCACTCTCTCAAGTATCATCTTCCCAACCTTCTCCTTCCCACTCACTCTTTCATCTCCCTTCTTTCCATTTTCTCTCTTTCTTTTTTTATTATTATACTTGATTACTGCTTCTTATTGCAGTAGATTTTCTTCCTATGAAGTGCAATAAACAGTGACACACATTGAACTCAGCCCTTCCAGTACATCTTTAAATATTATATTTTGCTCTTAGTAACATTTCCGTGCGTCATAGCAAGAATATGGGCCTTACCTTCCTGTAACTTCTTAGGACTCGTAATTAGTAACTGGTAAAGGAATATTTCACATAGAACAGAAATACTATAGCAAAAATATCATGAAAAACAAGGATAGGAAGCAAAAGTTGCAACCCTCCACTCTTATTACCATGGGGTAACTGAAACAGTACATCATGTCATCTGACTACTAAGACTACCATCTGCCAGACATATGATATACCCTCTGTAAGTGAGTAATAGGATTTGATCCACAATTAAAATCTGACACATGAAAGCCTATTTCAAACAGTAATCATCAGATTATGGTCAGTCTCGTTATGAAATATTAAATTGTCTGAAATATGGGCATCTGTTAAAATGATATCTCAGATATGTCCTCTCTGCATTTTGGAATGAGTACAGATACTAAGTGATGGTTTTCCTCATCAGAAAAAATATTCTCACCCGCCTTATCTATATTTTAGGAAGTTATGTAGTTACTGCATGCTGGTAGTTTTAGGATATAACGTTTTTGTAATTATCTTTGTATCTTTGAAACTGTCAAAATACAGTATTGCTTTTTATATACGTTGTGCAGGTAATGTGAAAAATTGAGAAGCATCTTAGTTTGACACTTGAAAATCGTATGTTATCCTGTTTCTTATTTTCCAGGTAAAACGCATGATGAAAAAATACAAAAATGACACTTCCTTGCAGCGTGTCTTGCATTCTCGCCAATTAGGATTAAAACTTATTGCAAATGTCACCTATGGCTATACCAGTGCAAACTTTTCTGGCCGTATGCCTTGTTCTGAGGTGAGGGATTTTTAAGTTTAAAGTTGATTTTTGAATGAGTGTGAGCGAATGTGGCCATTTCATCTGTCTCCTGGCGCTACCTCACCGGCGCGGGGGGTGGCAGTGCTATTTTCCCGTGGGGCGGGGTGGCATCAGGAGTGGATGGGGGCGAGCAAGTCTAA
>JAYMFT010307272.1:0-10164 GCA_038088735.1 Panulirus argus | reverse complement strand
ATATATATATATATATATATATATATATATATATATATATATATATATATATATCAGTTCTTATATGCAAGGACACTACAAGAAACCAATAGAAACTGTAATGAATATACCAGGCAGCAAATCATACAGTCCACCAGCTAAGTAATAATGCAAGACGGTAGATTAACGGCTCTTCCTTACATTATAGATACGTTCAAAAACCTAACTTTTAAAACTGTACAGTACGCAATGACTGCTTTTTAAATTTCTAAATATTTCCCACTATAACAAGGAAAGTAAACAGCATCAAGGGGCTTGTATGTATCAACACATCCTCACCACGTCCTTGAACACTGCACGGAGGCGAGCCACATGGAGCTTACAAGACATATTTTAACAACTTCGACGAAGTTTCTGTAACACTGATGCCTGGGAATACATTTTCCTTATCGAAATTTATCAATATATTAAGTTTTCCATTTAATTTATTTATATATTATTCTTACCCCATCATTACTTCAGAGTTACATAACACATTCATAATGAAACTGAGCAAATCAATTTGCATGATTGGTACATTTCAAGTGTCTGAACTTTTTGTTATAAGTGAAACATCATCACTCACATGGTCTCGGCAGAAACTCGACTGACTCAAGTCTGTGGTGTAATGCAAATGCGCGTGAATAACAAGCAAGTTAGAGAAAGTTGGGCTGAGGGCCCTATGCACAGTGCTCTGTGCAAAATACAGACACTTTCAGGAGGGGTCAGTAACCAAAGGTATGGACAACATAATAATTAGTTAGGTGTGATGTTATAACAACCAGGAATAGAATGGGAGAGAATATATCTTTGCAGGCAAAACGTGCTCTTGGATTCGATACAACTCGATTTAAATCATGTGAAGTAACATATGAAAATACTCGCCTTAGACTAACTAAACTTACTTAAGGATGGTTGTGCCTCTTAAACATTTACACTGGCCTTTCCCATATACTTAAGCCTTCCCGGACACTGATTTGTGTAGTTTCTTACTAACGGAGAGAAGCGACCAGGTAAACCTTCCACTTACGACTGGCTTGACTCCACTTGAGTCCTACTCCTCCACCGGAACTCCGCTAACCTGAATCTTGCCAGACGTCGCTAGCCACACCACTGCCGAAACCTCGAGACTTCCACAGGGGAATTCCGCTGTGTGAAGCTCGTTCCAGTGAGCGTTCGAAGCAAGGTGTCCGCAGCAAAACATGTTGAAGGTAACAGTAATGAAAAACAAAACAAGTACCTTTAAAACACAATGAAATTTAACTAAAAATGAACTAGATTACACATACGGTGTTCATGTTGGACCTATGACCATCCACCACGTCTGTCTCATTCACCCAAAGTATTAATGAAGGTCTTCACTAAAGGCTAACCCAGAACGTCCCATGAATATCAACAGTTGATATTCTTGAAGACACCAAAACATACCGTGAAATACAAACTATTCTTAGCCAAATAAACATAGCCTGTAACACCCTTAGCCTTATTAAATATGTTCAGTGCTGGATGTGCATTTGGCCAGCTCCCTGTTCCCCAGCCTGCGAGTGAACCATCCAACGTACACACTTACACCAGCGCACCAAACCTCTCACGCCGAGCGTGTAAGTTCGGGCGTGCAGATAGGGAGCTTTCCTCACAGCCACTCCATGCTGGTACCGGCGTCCCAGCGCAGAAGCTGTGAAATCATCACACTCCCTGTTCGAAGAGTTCCTCGCCTTCCACATCCACAACCACCGTCATCAACCATGACTCGTGGAGTCCCTCCACGCTACGTGATCACAGAGGTATGCTTGAGGCATGCAGGCAGGGTCGTGTACGTGTTCCTACCAAGACGAGTCACTGAAACACATTTGGTGTTTTAGTACAAATAGAAGAGTACCTTGGGTGCTTGGTGAGAAGTGATCCCTGGATATTTCAAAGTCAAGAGCAGTATTTCATTCTTGCATGAATGTGGAACTATCGAGCACTTTGGTTTTCTTTACAGAAATAATAATAAGGCTAAGGCTGCAATAAGATGTGTTAGCGGTTAAGAACTGTTTACATTTCACCTAGCCTTAGCTAGGTATCCATTTCATCGACCAACTCCTATGGGTGGATGAACAGCTGGTTTGACGCTCGACCGACTGACACGAACAGGATTCGAACCTGTACGCTCAACCCTGGGAAGTCCGTGAATACGTAAACCCACCTTAATATGGTCTGTACTCAGTTCTTTGCAACGGCCCCTTTTCATTCAAACAATTTCACAGATAACCATCATCCACTAGATAGAAAAATGCATACCCCTGCTGCATACTTCAGCAACCTATACTCACAAATCCCCACACCCCATACTTACACAACGCTGACAAAAACATATATCCACCCAAAATGATTCGACAAGTATTAAACAACCGCCCTCCCAACTTGGTCTTAAACACCACCCCAACGGACATGCATCTACCTGGAACCACACTCCCCAGACATACACGTGTTACGCTTTCACGTCTACTCGCTGGACATTAACCATCCCTACAACACTACAAACACCAATTCAACATATCTCGAGACCCTTCATCCCCATGATGCAACTGACAATGAAGACAACACTACAGAGTAACAACTATACCGGTGCATTAAGGTTGAAAAGATTATGGAAAATGTGCTTCCTCCGTACCTTTTTCATTATAAATACCCCAGACCCATTTTGTAAAAAAAAGAAGTCCTGGTCTTACCCAAGACCACTATGTAAATGTTTCTGCTGCTCAAGGCTGCGTTATTTCCAGTAGCTGGGAGATGTGGTCTCCCTTTGAATGAAAAGTTTTGACGAGAGTTGTACTCCTAGTGATACAGCCTTGCCAAAGTTGTCTTGTCACTCATGGTGTAACCTTAAGTAAGCGGAGTCCAGTAACACCAGTCTTCCACAATCAAATGTATTTATCATTAGACAAAATAATCCAGTGTCATCAAGCTGTGGAAACGACGGAGTCAAGGCAACGGGGTATCAGGCGCATGTTTAAACTGTTGTCATCCCCGTTCCCTGACCTGACGTTACGAAAACTTTTTCCTGTGTTTCGTTATATTTTCACAACCATCATCCAAACCTATAAACTGATTCGTGTCTGTACAACCCACAATATCAACGAGCTTTAACTATTGTGACGCTGTACAGAAATAATTTGCAGGATTTCTTGTAAATTATTTTTCCAAGTGAACTTTTTAGGGATAAACAAACTACGCATTTACTTAAAAGCATATCACGGTGACAAAGCTCTCATACATTCTCTGTATCCGAGGTTAAAATAGACCTTTCCATTTTATAATGCAAAGAGCTGACAGTAAACTTTATTGTTTACAGGTTGACCTTGAAAGCCTGTCATCCTTAAAACTGTTTTCTCGCACCCACACGTAAAGCGAACCATACTTTGATCTTTTTCAATTTTCTTTTGATTCTCTGCAACCAAGTATGAAATCACATTATCATGACCATTTACTGTTTCTGAAACCTTTCAAGCAACTATCGTGTTCTTTCCACCTCAATACAAGTCTTCAAAACGAAATTTGAAAAAGCTTATGCTCATACGTTTCTTGTAATTTCCTGCACTCGCATACCTCGTATGATAAGACGTTCTATCGTATAATATCTGATCACATCACTAAGAGACATAAACTTTTCGTGAAAAATCGAGAACACGCAATAATGTGACTCAAAAGCAGGGTCCTGTCGCGAAACTGAATCTTGACGATCACATGCACAACTGCACAAACACGCTCACCTCGCTGCCAGACGTTTGTTTAAGTCTTCTCCCAAAACGCCAAGTTTCTGATCTAACGAACTACGTCAAGAATAAACCACATAGTGGATAACTCACTATGATCTAACTTGGTATTGCTTGCTCTTAAGAACCAATTTATCCTAAGTTAACGCAACTGTTGTTGTCCTGCGTTCCTTCCTTGAGCTGACAGAAGCACTCAGCATCACCATCTTAAACTTCCTAGTTAAATTGGGGTAATGTCATAGTGTTTTCTTGCCTGTGACAAATTCATTTACATAAATTTTGTCTATATTCGTTTGTTCAAACTTTAACATGTACACTGTTGAGTACAAGTGTTGTCAAGGAAAACTAAAAGTAACAGTAAATGCACTTTTATTGGTATGATTAATAGTTTGAAACTTTAGTATTAAAGTGATGCCCGGAACCATCTTACACCCTCCGTGTCAGTGAGTTGTAGATAGCTGCCGCCAGGAGTAGTATTACCCCCCTGACTTAGGAGTGCTGAAGTGGTGCCCGGAACCATCTCACACCCTCCGTGTCAGTAGGCTGTGGATAGCAGCCGCCCCAGGGAAGTACTACCCTCCTGATTTAGCAGTGTTGAAGTAATGACCAGAATCATCTCATACACGTTGTCAGGATTAGTACCCACATCTATAGTACCTGTTTTCCAAACTTTAGATTTTGTGTAAACATTTTATGATTAACATGTATGTTACGGTTGCTGGTGAATTATCATTTTGCAGTCATGGGAAAATTATCCCAACTGACTTTCCGGTGTTCACCAATGTAACCTATCCACTCTGTTCGTGTTCTCTCATTGTTGAACTTTCAACTGGAACCATTGAGGGACTCCCTTATGCCAGCATGGATAAAGGAATTGTCGCCGATGCTGGGTATCTTCAGCTATTCATGTGTTAATCTTCACCCTTGCAGTCTTTCAACCAAACGTCTTCCTACCGAATTCTTAACACCGTGACTCGTCTTCATATCTTTAATCTCCTGATTCCCCTCCATGTGACGAGACTGCCATTTTTCCTGCCCTTATCTATCTACATGTCCGTGAAGAGGAGAATATTAGTGAAGGATTACAGTCTCCCCTTCTGAGATGTCTGGTCGTTCGTCTACACCAATTTGCAATGCTATACACTTTCTTGCTTTCCCCAACAGCTACAACCTGCTCTTGAAAAAAAAAAATTCATTCCTTAAACACCTTATAGATAATTATTTTTCATCTTGTCTCTTTACATAGTATTTTTTTAAGTCTGTTTTTTATTTCATAATTCGATGAAGGATTTTTTTTACGAGACCGGACCCTACGATTAAATAAAAATCAAAACGGTTCAACAGTTCGAAGTCAGAGGGTAGGACTTCTCTGGGCGGCTGCCCTCTACATCCTATTGACATGGAGGGTGACAGTTTGTTCCGGGCATCACTTTGATACTGCTTGCACTTATATAGTGTCTTTACTTTTACTTTTAATGTTGTTTGATCGACAATTATAATTGGTTAAGGCTGAACAAACGAATATAGAAAAAAACATTACATCAATGAAACTCACGTGATGAAATACTACTTGACTAAGCAGTGTGGTATGTTGACGCTCAGGTTTCTTTTATGTCAACTCAGTGGCAAGAAACACACGACAATAGTTACGTTAACTTAAAGATAGATTGATTCTTAAGAGTAAGCATACACCAAGTTAGACTGAGTTATCCAATATGTGATTTATTCTTAATGTAGTTGGTTGGAAGATCACGTGCATGGCGCTTTGGGAAGACCCAAGAATGAACGTCTGGCAGCGAGGTGAGCGCTTTTACAGCCGTGCCGGTGACCGTAAGTTCTTCCGTCAGTCAGTGTGGCAGTAGTGCCCCACCTCTTAAGTGAATTTGTTTGGGTGTATTCCCTTGGTTCTTCACGAAATGTGATGTGGCTAGAAATTCTATGATCGAACTTATTATCATACAAGGTATGTGAGTGTAAGAAATTACAAGGTACTCTCTTAAGACTATAAACTTTCAAATTTCGTTTCGTAGACTTGTATTGAGGGTGGAAAGAACATTTTAGTTGTTTGAAAGTTTTTGGAAACGGTAAAATGCATGGTGATGGGATTTCATACTTGGTTGCAGAGTGAAAGTATCAATATCTAAAAAAAAAATTGAAGTATGGTTCACTTTACTTGTGGGGTGTCATACTAACCGTTTTGAGGAGGATGACAGGCTTTCAAGGTTAACCTTTGAACAAAGCTGTTTACTTTCAGTTCACTATATTATAAGATGGAAAGGTCTATTCCAACCTCGGGCATAGAAATTACATGAGAGTTTTGTCAGCATATGTTTTTAGGTAAATGCGTAAATTGTTTATCCCAACAAAATCTCATTAGGCAAAGATATGCTTTAAATCTAGCAGATTAAGTTCAGCACAATGTCACAATAGGCAAGGGTCGTTGATACCATGGGTTGTATAGGTACTAATCAGTGTATGAGTTTGGACGATGGTTGAGGAATTATGGAGAAACAGGAAAAGTTTTCTTAACGTTAGTTTAGGGAACAGGGACGACAACAGTTTATACATACACCCGTTACCCCGTTGCCTTGACTCCGTCGTTTCCACAGCTTGATGGTACGGGATTATTATGCCTAATGATAAATACATTTGATTGTGGAAGAACTGGTGTTACTGGACTCCACTTGATTGAGGTTATGCCATGAGTGACAAATCACCTTTGGCAAGACTGTATCACAGGGAGTACAGTCTAGTAAAAAAATAGAATTCATTCAAGAGACCAAATTTCCCTGCTGATGGAAGTGGCGCAGCCTTGGACAGAAGGAACATTTAGATAGAAGTCCTGGGTTACACCAGGACTCGTTTTCTCTTTTTAAGAAAGAGGTTCTGGGGTAATGATAATATGGAGGAACCACATTTTCCATCATCATTTCTACCATGATCCATCGTTATAGTTGCTACTCTGTAGTGTTTAATGTCTTCATTGTCGCAGTTACATCGTGGGGATAAAGTCTCGAGATCTGTTGAATTGGTGTTAAAAATGTTGTAGGGATGATTAATGTCTAGTGAGTAGACGAGAAAGTGTAACTCGTGTATGTCTGGGGAGTGTGGTTTCAGGTAGATGTATGTCATGTGGGGTGGTGTTTAAGACCAACATGGGAGGGCAGTTGTTTAATGCTTGTCGGGTCATGTTTTTATCAGTCTTGTGTTTGTCTGGAGTGAGGAGATTTGTGAATGTAGGTTGCTGAAGCATGGAGCTGTGGTATGCATTTTTTATATTTGGTGGATGATGGTTAGTTGTGAAATGGTTGAATGAGAAGCGGCTGATGCAAAGAGTAGAGTATCGACCATATTGAGGTGGGATTTTTTTGGGGATCTGTCTTTCGCTGTATATTGTTTGAGGTAGCTAGGCATCTAGTGATTGTTCTGAGTGCTCTGATTTATGTAGTTTGCAGATTTGTTATATTATCTTTTGACAGGGTGAATGACCAGGCAGGTGAAGCGAGGTTTAGGGTGGAGCGGATGATTCCTAAGCCAGGTACCAATTCTTTCGACCAGCCCGATAGAGGAGGATGATCGCTTTAGTTGACTGGACGAACTGCCGCTACCGGGATTCGAACCTTATGTGGATTCGACCCCGAGTGTCCCACATATGCGTAGCGGTCAAGAACGCTAACCGCTGCACCACGGAGGTCCTTTTGTTGAGGACAGTTTTTTTTTTTTTTTTCAAAATTTGGTACCACATAGTGTTTTGAGGGCGTTTTGTCTGTTGCTCTTGTGTAGATGTTTGTGGTGTGGGAAGTGAATATCATGTGTGTGTGTGTGTCGTATGTGATGCCCATCGGTTGGATTAGGTGCCTACAGACATGAATCATTGAGGAGAATTGATCTTGCATCAGTTGGTCCCGTTATCTCCCACACTAAGTGCATGTCTGTATATATTTGATCCATCTCAGATCAACCCTGTGATATAATAAATATATTGGGTATAACCATATCCTCCACTCTGTACTGAAAACCCCACATACTTCGCAAAATTTGCTTCCCTAAATGTTGGTTTGTTGTATAGGTACCAACACATATATTTTTCTTGTAAGCAGCTAATCCATATTTGCACGTGCCTCAGTCGCCCCATTACTGAATACTGCTCGCATATCTAACTCTTCTTTCAGTTGTAGTGGTATCTAACGCATTTTGCTAGCTCTTCTGTTATCACGTTTCTTCAACCACCTTCTCCGTTCGCGATGATGTTGTTTCTCTTTCTCTCTCTCTCTCTCTCTCTCTGTTTTGCAGGTATCATTTCGGCCACTCTCTCGTGCGCCGTCAGCATCAGCTGTTTAAGAACTTTCAGACAATGGGCTACCAATACCTTACGTTAGTCTTATGGCTCTGTACTAAGAATTGTCCCTTCTTCGTGTTTTAAGTTGTAGTTCTATATTTCTTAAGTGTTGTTGATGTTAGTTAAGAGCTTCAGCGCTGGACTATGCATGTAGTCATTACTCGTACACGTGAGTTGGGGTGTTAGTCAAAGCCTTCACTAAATTCGGTATCAGAAAGTTCCAAGATTATCACTATCAGTTATATTGATAATTCTTGAACACACCAAAACATACCGTGAAATGCAAACACAAATTCTTAACCACATACCCATACCTGTGACAGCCTTACCCTCAATATTTCTGTGAAGAAAAACCGAGTTGTTCAATAGTTCATCCACATTCATGCAACAGTGAAACACTGCTCCTGACGTCGAAATATCCAGGGATCACTTCTCACCACACACCCAAGGTACTCGTTTTAGTAGGAACACGTACACGACCCTGCCTACATGCCTCAAGCACACCTCTGGTGATCACGTACGATGGAGGGACTCCGTGAGCCATGGTTGATAATGGTGAGGGTTGGGGGGGGGGGAGGTATTCTTCAAGCAGGCAGGTAGTGTAATGATCTTTCACAGCTTCTACAACAGTCAACTGGGAAGAACCGCCAGTTCCTGCACGGGCTGTCTAGAGAAAGCTCCCGACCTGCAAGCAAGCCCGAACCGCTCGGCGAAAGAGGTTCGGTGCGTTGATGTGGATGTGCGTTGGCTGGCTTACTCGCCTGCTGGATAACAAGGGAGCTGGCCGGATGCACACACACACACACACACACATACACACCCGTTACTGAACGCTTTGCTTTTCGCTTCTGAAACGATTAGGCTAAGGCTGTTGTCACAGGCTTTTTTGTATGTGGCTAAGAATGGTTTGCTTTTCACAGTATGATTTGTTGTCTTCAAGTATATCAACAGTATCACTAACAGTGATTGATATTCATGGGACATTCTGGGACGGAATTTAGGGAAGACTGATTAATACCTGACACTGTGGGTAAATGAGACAGACGTGGTGGATGGTCATACGTCCAACATGAACACGTTGGGCAAGATGGGCTGGGCACATGCAAGGTGAAGCCCAGACAAACACGTCAGATGACTGGTATACCAACGGTCGACGACTGACTGGCTCCTCCCACATCCACACTCAGCTGTCGGACGCAGAAGCAGACCCAGTGTGTTGTTGACCACCTGTACAGTTCACAGCTGCTGGTGGCGTGATACAGCGGTTGTAACATCGGCCAGGAGGAATAATGTTCTGAACCTTCAGACAGAGCACCGCGGGACCTGCTTCCAGGCCGGATAAAACTCAACTGACGTCGGTCCAGCCCCTGACCCTCTGTAGGCTCTAGACTCGGCACCTTGAGGCTCCCTGATTCACTTAGGCCCATGACGTCACTGTACGACAAGCTGGGCCCCTCCGCTATTTTCCCCGCGTGAGACATCACCCACCACGTACAATAAACAGTTTACTGTACGGAGCAGAGATATTATGTTCTGTGACATATACATACTGAAGAAAATATGTAGATATATCCACATGCAGTTCATCGCGTGATTGATTTTGATTTTCGGAAAACTAAACATGTTTTGTTGTCCTAATTAGTAAACATGTCCAAGTAGATCTTAGATGGCTTTGAAAACAGTAGTGACCGCTGAATATCCGTTTTCTTTGTCATCTTTCTTTTTCTTTTTTTAAGGGATCAGTTTCGTATAACCTTCTCTGTTAACACTTTCCGTATTCAGCGTCCCTGAACTCCTACCTTTCAGACGTCTCATTTTAATCGCCCCTCTTCCCAGTATTCTTACTGCTGATGGGAATCCCATTTCATTATTGAAATTGCCTCTGGCATCTCCCAAGGTTTCTTTGCCATCCTCTGTCTGACTTTTTATCTCTATCTCTGTCTTTTCCATCAGTGTTAAGGCCAGACCACCTTGCTTGGACCTTGGATCTGTGTATCTATGTACCTCTCTCTCTCTCTCTCTCTCTCTCTCTCTCTCTCTCTCTCTCTC
>JAYMFT010307261.1:0-10164 GCA_038088735.1 Panulirus argus | reverse complement strand
GGTACTACTACTGCTAGAGCCCTCCCTCTCATTGGCAGTAGAGTCAGGCTGAAACCCGGAGATTCTTAGCACCCAATGATGCCGGGGACTAGGGGCCATGGCCATAGGTTGCACAGACTTCATTCCCATGACGTTTCCAAACCATTCTTACCCTTTACCCTTGAGCTTCGTTTCACTGAGAGCCAGAACATCCAGGCTTCTTTCCTCAACCATACTATCTATCTCTCCTTTCTTCTCATTTTGGTTACATCCACACACATTCAGACACACTAGTCTGAGCCTTCGAGGAAAAGATGAGCCATCCCCTCTCAGCTCCTTCCTCTGTTCCCCCTTTTAGAAATTGAAATACAAGACGGGGAGGGTTTCCAGCCCCCTACTCCCTCCCCCTTTAGTCGCCTTCTACGACACATGGTGGAATATGTGGAAAGTATTCTTTCTCCCTAGTTTCATATACTTTGTTAAAGAAGGAGGGAAGGTTACTGAGAGATGAGTTCCCTTTTGTAAACCCATGTTGTGAATCCCAAAATAGATCATGTTTCTCCAAGTGTTCCCGAATTTTGTGCGCTATAATTGATTCTAGATGGGCCAATGGGCCTCTTGCAGTGTTTCACTTCTTATGTTCTTATCGGACTTGTATATCTCAGTTGTCTTGAAGATCAGGGGTAAATCTAAACACACATCAATTCTCGAGAGTAACAGTGACCTGTGTTTATTTGTCCCTCTTTAGATACAAGATTACAGGAAAAACAATGACTGAAATGTCCGAAAAAAAAAATTGTGATAGAATCCCTTTGGGAGAGAGAGAAAAAACTGTTCCCTCAAATATGCCCCCGAAAAACATTGTATCCATGTACATACGAAATGGTTACTTCCATATATTACAATGAGAGTGCAAAGAAAAGGCCACACCTGGGTACCTGCCAAGTCCTATGCAATGGGGTGGAACATTCAACTTACGCGTATTGTCTCTCCTATCTTGAGCATTTTAGTAAAATACATACTTGTTTTCCTCTTTACTTAAACTGAATAGCTCTATATATTATAGAATTTATATTCATAAAGAAGTTATTGAAAGAATAATTAATACTACCAAGAAAGTATTGTGAAATATAGAACGAGATGCAAAGATCATTGTATCCGTCACCAGGTAAGCGGAGTCAGTTGTTCCTAAGAGAATACAAGGCGGCATCAGCCAGGATTCTCCTCGACGAAAGTTTCATTTATATGAAGCTTTTGACGAGGAGAATCCTAAAAAAAAAAAAAAATATATTTATTCATCATTACGCTTTCGACTAATTATCTGGTTTCGTCCGCTATTGTATGAAGATAATATCATATGGTTATCAGGAAGTTACGTAACCTTACCAGGCAAGGCAAATTATTTGTAATAGCATAGAAATGTCTGCTTGACCGCCCTAGGCACTGACTCTCCCAGGTTCCTAACCCACTTCCTTCTCTGACTTGTGTGAAGCACTTGGTATATTTTGACGCTCAGAAAACAAAAAATGAAATCGAGGAAAATATGAAAAAATTATATTCCTGGTATTCGCAATTGTGACTGTATTAATGTTGAACGATTAATATTATATCTCAAATTTTTTTTTTCATGGTGTGGAATGTTGAATATCATTCTTTTCAAATGCCTTTTCTTGCATGGCAATTAGCTAATAAAAGATGAATAAACGTAATGACCAACAAAGGCAAAGTTCGAATGAACTCCCCCTCCGCCTTGCTCTTCCAAGTTGTGGGCGCCGTGGTTAGCCAAAGCCCAAATCACTGACCTCTAATCTCAGTCTTCTGTAATGTTAATCTTACTCACATAACAAAGCACATACATCTATTTGAAAAGATGCATACATTCACAGTCATGCAACCGATCTGTGTCAGCAATAGCATCCCGAGAACGGGCTGTCAGAGGCAAGAGCTGGTGCCAGGTCTAACTTGGTGAATCTTGAATCTTTACATACACTCACTCTCTTCATCGTGCCAACTAATCCTTGACAGCTCTGAATTATAAATGAGCTATATAGATATTGAATTTTGAACATGCAAATAAAGCGCATGCGCATTCGCTCAGCCCATCACCCACTTGCATACGTAACACACCAAACACCTGTTTAACATACCGGTGTTTGACTTATACCCCCACCGTTCGGGAAGTGTATGTCAGGGCACAGAGCCCATTATCAGTCAAATGATACTGAATTGGTAATTTGTGTATAAATAACCATGAGTTTATCAAGGCCCCCATGATTTTTCACGGTTTAAGTTTCAATGCATTATATAAAAGGATAAGAATTCAGCAGTTTATACAACATAACTTGCTGTGGCAGTTGTCATGAATGCATTCGCAAAATTTCTACCTGATTTTAAATAGCTTGTTTTTTTTAACTAATGTATCTACGCGATGCAAATATATTTGAAAGACATTCTTAGTCACGGGAAAAAGGTACATGTAAATCTCATTCATAGAATAGCGGCTGAAAAGCTATAATTTTCACGTCATGTTACAGGAAAATTGTTTCTCTTAGAATTTCTATTTATCATAAATATTATGATGTATACTTTTTCGCCGTTCACTTAAATGTACTGAATTGTCTTATATAATACAAAATTTAGAGTTGAAGGGGGTGAAATTTATCTGCATGACCCTTTTGTTGTCATCGCCATCTCATCAGTCAGCTGATTGGCTGACTTAGAAATCTGTTCGAATGCTTTATTATTAGTCTTAAGCTTCATATATGGATTATTCATCTTGTGTATTTCAGAATATTACCTTAGCGGTCCATTATTTTCCTCAATATTTGTTTTATATAATATTATAAGCTCATACGAAAAAGCTTTTATGCTATATAAACCTATTAGATATTCAATAAATGTAAGGATTCTGAACGAAGTGTTTATTTGGAATCGACGCATCGTGCAGTCGAAGAGGGATAGAGTAGATCTACTCCTCACTAAAAATATATAACATGCCGGGGTTGTTATACCTTTTGTCATGGGTTTCTACAGTTGTCCACATATGTCTGGGGACGCTTGCATTAGGTAGGTAGAATTAGACAATTGAATTTAGTTTTGCTACAAATTAATACTGGTTTTCGTTCTTGTTAACTGCGGAAGTGAGTAAAAATGTAAGATCAGTCCAGATTACTTTTTCGGCATTAATTTAGGAGAAAGGGAAAGTTTTACAAAACACCATTTGCAGTTGTTTAGTTAGAGGTACGTTTTAAGCAAAATCTTTAATTGCGGTTTTGTAAACGACAGTTTTACAATTGTATGTATTATCTGGTTCAAGGGCCAAAATACCTCCATTTCTTCCCATGGTAAAATTACTGTACATTGAAAGTACCTGTGTGGTAGCTGTGAGCATGTGCAAGTCATACTTGGTAAAGTATTTCCTTTATTTTACATAATGTAGTATCATAGCCACACGTCGTTAATAACTCAGGATGTAGAGTGATTTTATTTTACAATAGTAATTTCCATAGAATAGATTAAGGGTTGGTAGATTGTGATTTAGAGGAGTTTATTTAACATGTTACTGAATATAAGGACAGTGGTGAGGGTTATGAATATTAGAAAAAAATGTGATGATTGTTGATGTGAAAAGTAAGTGCAGGTTTAGTTAAAAATGAGCAGAACCTGCATGACTCTCATAAAACATTACCCATATAACTTACCCATCATCTGATATTTACCTGATATATCATACCTTACCATCCTGCCTCAGGACACCCTTTAATCTTCTTTGGGGCTACTGTAGCACCCAGGAAACCAGCCACATACACTGGTTGGGAGCATGGGTTAAGGAATGTGGTGATGTTGCATGTATAGACATACATGTAAGACAATATAGGAGTAAGTGGTCTTTGTCTTCATTGTGAAAGTTGCATCTTGAGCATGTTGGATTATGATATCTTGAATTGATTTTTATAATGTTGTAGAGATGGGTGCAATTCAGAGTGCAAATACACAAGTGTAGCTCAAATATTTCAGGGGAGTGTGGTTTAAATGGGTGTATGTCTGGTGAGATGGTATTTGAGACTGTGTTGGGAGAATGATTTCTAGGTATCTAGGTATCTCCCAAAATACCACACAATATCTCAAGGTAGATGTCCTAAAGAAACTGTAGGCATATCTTCAGGAAAAGTGGAAACATACAGAACAGGGTCATTTATATAAGAGGCATTAGTAACAGGGGGGGTTTCTGTTAATGTAGAAAGAACTAAGTGCCACCTGGTGAAACATATCAGTGCCAGACTCTTTAGTACTTAATGCTGTCTTTAAAATATGCCCTCATTAGAAGTTTTACTTTCTTCTTGGTTAAGTTAAGGCCTGTATAACTTATTTTGTAAAGCCCATTCATTTCCTAAGACAGAAATTGTTTTTCTCTTTATGCTACTTGAAAAACACCCATTTATCAGAGAATGGAAAATATGATGTCCCATCATTGGGTTGAAGATTGAGAAACACGTCTACAAAATGTATGCATAAAAGCAATCAATTGTTGATAGAAACATAAACTTCATTAAGAGACTGGGTCTCCTGCAGCTTTAATGCAATCCATTTGAACTTTAGTAGTGATCAGTATTATTCAGGGTTTAGGGACAGTGGCTGTATAGTGCCTGCTAGGTCATTACAGAGTATGTGTTTACTTTTTTTTTTTTTTTTTTTTTTTTTTTTTTTTTTTTTGGGGGGGGGGGGTAAGGGTAATTATGAGTACAGGTGAAGCAGAGATAAGCATTTCATTTTTACTTGGGTGTTGGTGGTTAGTTATGTAGAAGTTTGCTGATGCAAGTAATTGAGTGCCAAGCATATTGAGGTGGGATTGTATTGATAGGATATTAGCTTTTTTGTATAAGTGTTGAGTGTTTTTGTTGTTGCCAGTTATCTAGTGATTGTTCTGAGTGCTTTGTTTTTTGTGGTGTACTGCTTTTTTTATTTGTTTTTGACTATGGATTACCAGGCTGATGAGGCATACTTTAGGGTGGAGCGGATGAATTTTTTGTTGCGCATACTAAGGCATTCTTTTTCTTCTCCAAATCCGGTAGCAGTGAGTATTCTTAGGGCATTTAGTTTGTTGCTTATGTGTTGATAAGTGTGGTATGGGGTGAATCTTGTTTGTGTTATATTTAATGCCCAGAATATTAGGAATTTTGTTTAGTAAGAGTGATTGTCATTGTTATTTTGGTAAGTGATTTTTATAGTAGTGATTTGGAAGCTGTTGTCAGGCATTGTTTATGTAGCTGTAGACAGAGTCCAACAATGCTGTACTGGTGGCAACCAAGACATAAGTATAATCTGTATGTAATATCTAAATTGATATAGATCTTGGTTCTCGGGGAGTTTAGGTGAGATTCTTAGGGCTCTTTTGGTTTTTGACAAGTATTTCAAGCACATTGATATAACTATACATTTTCCCAGATGCTTATAATCCTCTCCTTTAAAACCTTATTTAATGTCACAGAATAAAAGAAAATGTTCTAAATCTTGCAACACCACCCATATCCTATTCTGTAAACACTACACTACCATTAAAAAGCAAGATCAGTCTTTATCCAAGGCTACTAGTGCTGGAAAAAGACTGGTGATCTGGAATACCTGATTTAAAAAGAGAGATATACACAACTGGTGATTTGGAATACCTGATTTAAAAAGAGAGATATACACAAATATATGAATGTGAGGAGGAGAGATGGTCAAAGGGCATTATTAGACTACGTATTAATTGATAGGCATGTAACAGAGAGATTTTTATATGTAAATGTGCTGGTGGTTTGTCTGCTCACTATCTTGTGGTGACGAAGTTGAAGATTTCTAAAGGTTTTCAAAAAAGAGGAGAGAATGTATATAGGGGAGAAGAGAGTAGTGAGAGTAAGGGAGCTTCAAAAGGAGATTTGTGTGAAGAAATACTAAGAATGATTGAGTGTAGAATGGTAAAAGGTGAGAGCAAATGAAGTGAGGGGAGAGGATGTGGAATGGGATGTATTTAGGGGAAGCAGTGATGGCATGTGCAAGAGATGCATGTGGCATGAGAAAGTTAGGAGGTGTGCACATTAGAAAGGGTAGTGAGCGGTGAGATGAAGTACAGTTGATAGTGAAAGAGGAAAAAGAGGCGTTAGGATGGTTCTTACAAGGAGGGAGTTGCAAATAAATGGGAGATGTATGAAAGAAAGTGGCACGAGGTCAAGAGAAAGGTGCAAGGGTTGAAAAAGAGGGCAAATGAGAATTGGGGTCAGAGAGGATCATTAAGCTTTAGGGAGAATTAAAAAATATTTGGGAAGGAGGTAAATAATGTGTGAAAGACAAGAGAACAAATGGGAACATCAGTGAAGGGTCAAGGAGGGGAAGTGATAACAGATAAAGATGGTGTGATGAGGAGATGGAGTGAGTATTTTGAAGGATTGTTGAATGTGTTTAATTGAGTGGCAAATGTAGGATGTATTGGTCGGAGTGGTGTACGAAGTGAGAGAGTCAGGGAGAGTGGTTTGGTGGAGAGAGAGGAAGTGGTGATAGCCTTGCGGAAGATGAAATCCGGCAAGGTTGCAGGATTGGATGGTATTGCTGTTGAATTTATTAAGAAAGGGGGTGACTGTGTTGTTGATTGGTTGGTAAGAATATTCAATGTATGTGTGGTTCGTGGTGAAGTGCCTGAGGATTGGTGGAATACATGTATAGTGCCATTGTACAAAGGCAAAGGGATAAAGGTTAGTGTTCAAACTACAGAGGTATAAGTTTGTTGATTATACCTGGAAAATTGATTGAGAGGGTGAAGGCATGTACAGAGCATCAGATTGGCGAAGTTTCAGAAGTGGTAGATGTGTGGATCAGGTGTATACTTTGAAGAATATTTGTTAGAAATATATAAAAAAAATAAACAGATGGATTTGTGTGTGACATTTATGGATCTGGGGAAGGCATATGATAGGTCTAATAGAGATGCTTTGTGGAAGGTCTTAAGAATATATGGTGTGGGATGTGAGCTGCTAGAAGTAGTGAGAAGTTTTTATCAAGGATGTAAGGCATGTTTACGAGTATGAAGAGAGGAGAGTGATTGGTTCCAAATGAAGACTGGTCAGTGGCAGGGTTGCGTGATGTCACCATGGTTGTTTAATTTGTTTATGGATGGGAGGTTAGGAAGGTAAATGCAAGAGTTTTGGAGAGAGGGGTGAGTATGCCGTCTGTTGGGGATGAGAGGGCCTGGAAAGTGAGTCAATTGTACGCCAATGATACAGCACTGGATGGTGATTCGAGTGAAAGACTGCAGACATTGCTGACTGAGTTTGGAAAAGTGTATGAAAGGAAATTTGAGAGTAGATGTGAGTAAGAGCAAGGTTATAAGGTTCAGTAGGGTTGAGGGACAAGTTAGTTGAGATGTAAGTTTGAATGGAGAAAAATTGGAGGAAGTGAAGTGTTTTATATATTTGGGAGAAGACTTGGTAGTGAATGGAACCTTAGAAGTGGAAGTGAGTTATAGGGTGGGGGAGTGGGCGAAAGTTCTGGGAGCGATGAAGAATGTATGGAAAGAGAAAACATTATCTCGAAGTGTAAAAATGGGTATGTTTGAAGAAACAGTAGTTCCAACAATATTATATGGTTGTGAGGCATGGGCTATAGATAGGGTAGTACGGAGGAGGGTGGATGTGTTGGAAACGAAATGTTTGAGGACAGTATGTGATGTGAGGTGGTCTGATCTAGTAAGTAATGAAAGGGTAAGAGAGATTTGTTGTGATTAAAAGAGTGTAGTTGAGAGAGCAGAAGAGGGTTTGTTGAAATGATTTAGACATGGAGAGAATGAGTGTGAAATGGTTGACGAAGAGGATATATGTGTCAGAGGTGAAGGGAACAAGGAGAAGAGGGACACCAAATTGGAGGTGGAATGATGGGGTGAAAAAGATTTTGAGCGATCAGGGCCTGAACATGCAGGAGGATGAAAGGCGTGCATGAAAGAGAGTGAATTGGAACGTTGTGATATACTGGGGTTGACATGCTGTCATTGGACTGAACAAGGACATGTGAAATGTCTGGGGAAAATCATTGAAAGGTCTGTGAGGCTTTAATGTGGATAGGGAGCTGTGATTTCAGTGCATTATACATGACAGCTAGAGAATGAGTGTCAGTTGATGTAGCCTTGGTTCCTGTGTTTCCTGGTGCTACCTCGCTGACGCAGGGGGTGGCGATATTGTTTCCTATGGGGCGGTGTGGTGTCTGGAATGAATAAAGGTGAACAAGTATGAATATGTACGTATGTATATATGTATATATATGTCCATGAGTTTTTGCTCCTGAGAGCTGGCTACTTGTGTGTCCACACCGCTATCTAGACCACACAATACTCGGCAAGCTGCTGCATTACATGATTATTTTATGGCCATCAACTACTCAAAGGTGGGCTATTTTGATACTTGCTTCTTTCCCTACATGTTGAAGCTCTGGAATTCTCTACCTCCTCATGTTTTTCTGAGTAACTGTGACCTAGAACATTTCAAAAGACATGTTTTACACTTTCTTGAAAAAAATTGAATACTTTCCCTTGTGTCTTCTGTTTCCTTTTCATAATTCTCTCTGTATTTGAATTAGGGCCCAGCCTTGATGTGAACTTTTGTCTGTAACTGGAGCCCTCAACAAAAAAAATGTATATGTATGTATATATGTATATATTGATATGTATATGTACTTGTATGTGCATGTATGTATATATGTGTGTATATGAGTGGATGGGTGTTTCTTCGTCTGTTTCCTTGCACTATCTCGCTGATGCAGGAAACGGCGATCAAGTATAATGAATAATATATATATGTGTACATGTATGTATTGTGCATATATGTGCATGTATGTATATATGTGTGTACGTGAGTGAATGGATCTTTCTTCATCTGTTTCCTGGTGCTACCTCACTAACACGGGAAACAGCGATCAAGTATAATGAATAAATGAAATATATATATATCCCTAGGGATAGGGCAGAAAGGATACTACCCACATATTCCACAGGATGTCGCAGAGGGCGACTAAAGTGGGCAGAAGCTGGGGGCTGGAAACCCTCCCCTTCTTGTATTTCCATTCTAAAAGGGGAAACAGAAGAAGGGGTCAAGCGGGGAATGCTCATCCTCCTTGAAGGCTCTGATTGGGGTGTCTGAATGTGTGTGGCTGTAACCAAGATGAGAAGAAAGGAGAGATAGGTAGTATGTTTGAGGAAAGAAACCGGGATGTTCTGGTTCTGAGTGAAACGAAGCTCAAGTGTAAAGGGAAAGAATGGTTTGGAAACATCTTGGGAGTGAAGTCAGGGGCTGCTGAGATGACAAGAGCTAAGAAAGGGGTAGCACTACTCCTGAAGGAGGAGTTGTGGGAGTGTGCGATAGAGTGTAAGGAAGTAAATTCCAGATTGATATGGGTGAAACTGAAAGTGGATGGTGAGAGATAGGTGATTATTGGTGCTTATGCACCTGGTCACAAGAAGAAAGATCTTGAGAGGCAAGTGTTTTGGGAGCAGCTTAGTGAGTGTGCCAGCAGTTTTGGTGCATGAGACCGGGTATTAGTAATGGGTAATTTAATGCAAAGATTAGTAATGTTGCAGTTGAGGATTTAATTGGTGCACATGGGGTATTCAGTATTGTGAATGGAAATGGTGAAGAGCTCATGGATATGTGTGCTGAATTAAGACTAGTGATTGTGAATACCTGGTTTAAAAAAGAGAGTTATTCACAAGTATATACATGTGGGTAGGAGAAATGGTCAACGGGCAATATTAGATTGTGTAATAATTGATAGGCATGTAAAAGAGAGACTTTTGGATGTCAGTGTGCTGAGAGGGGCTGCTGGTGGGATGTCTGATCACTATCTTGTGGAGGCAGAGATAAATATTCATAGAGGTTTTTAAAAACGAAGAGAAAATGTTGGGGAGAAGAGAGTGGTGAGTGTAAGTGAGCTTGGAATGGAGACTTGTGTGAAGAAATATCTGGAGAGATTGAGTGTAGAATGGCAAATGGTGAGAGCAAATGAAGTGTGGGGAGAGGGTGAGGAATGGGATGTATTTAGGGAAGCAGTGATGGCATGTGCAAAAGATGCATATGGCATGAGAGAGGTGGGAGGTGGGCAGATTAAGAAGGGTAGTGAGTGGTGGGATGAAGAAGTAAAGTTGTTAGTGAAAGAGAAAAGAGAGGC
>JAYMFT010307250.1:0-10165 GCA_038088735.1 Panulirus argus | reverse complement strand
AGGAATATATACATATATATATATATATATATATATATATATGTATATATATATTGTGACCTTTGATTGTGTTAAAGTTTATTCAAAAATGTATTTATAGTCTTTGTTTTTGCTTCGATTTTGAATCTATCAGGATCTATGATATGCAAGTGTTTTATTTTTTACCAGAGTAGTACATGGGTTTTTTGAAGGGAATCAGAACTGCAGTTGAGTGAGGCGTTTCGGAGGAGTGACAGGTGTACAGGTGTGCTGAGTTTAGAAAGAGGAAGAGGAGGAGGAGGAGGGAGGGGGGTGTTTCAGGTCACCTGTTGTTATAAGGGCACAGCTGTGGGCTCGGGTCAGCGTGTGGAGATTTATGGCCGGATGTGTTCGTGTGTAGTACTCGCCTCTAGTGCCATATGTGCTATTATTATTATGATTATCATTATACAACCTCACAAGGACTCCCTTAGGAGCAGGTTATTCGACGAGACTGTGCTCTTTTCCAAAGTCCCTCGACGATGAAACAGCCTCGTCCCAGGCGAGGCTGTAGTATCCTAATCCTAAATGAGCCCACCTTACCCTGCTCCTGAAAGCAACGGCAGCCAGACGATAATTGTAACTGGATTTAGAAATACATGACGCAAAACAAACTTTTTTTTAATTTTCAAAGTGGTTGTGTGAAACATTCTTTGAGGAGAAGCTGTACAGATGTGAAGGTTTTACTATACAGTGGCGGTGTACACAGTGGTTTGGAAAGGTCTTTGTGCGGTTGTGGTGTCAAAACTCAGACTGTGGTAAGGGGAGATCTCAAAGAGGTAGGGGCGAGTTTGATTACCTCTTTGTATAGTATGGGAAAGGAGTTTTTTTCTTAGTCTCCAACGTTAACGAGGTAGCGCCAGGAACGTACAAAGAAATGGCCTCATTCGCTCACATTCACTCTCTGGCTTTCATGTATAATGCACAGAAGCCAGAAGTCTCCATCCGCCAGCAGGCCCTATACAGACCTTTCCGTGATTTCCCCTAAAACCGCGTCGTATACCCTGATTCAGTCCATTGCCGGCACGTCGTCCCCTTTATAACACCTCGCTCCAATTCACTCCATCCTCAGCACACGCCATGCATCCTCGCGTAACGTACAAGTCCCAAACACTCAGAATCTTTTTTTTTCCACTCCATTCTTTCTTCTCCAATTTGGTCTTTCCCTTCTTATTCCCTTCTACATCTGACAGATGTGCCATTTTTTTCTTTTTCCCCAACTGCTCCTCACTCATTCTCTCTCTGTGTCCAGAACATTTCAACACAACCTTCTTCAGCTCTCTCAACAATACTATTCTTTTGACCACTCCTTCCCCTTAAAATTTAGGTTCTCGTCCTCTCAGCCCTCCTGAGTCACACGACATTGTCTTCAAACGTCTTTGATTTCGAGCACGTTTGCAATCTGTCGCACCTCGTCATCTACACAGGCCATGCCCAACACCATCGGAATGAGTATGACATCAAACGTACCCACTTTTACCTCCGTTTCCACTCTTTCCCGAATGTCCTCAGGATATTTGCCCCCTGGCCCACCCCACAGCTCATATATATATTCATCAATATGTGTGTGTGTGTGTGTGTGTGGTTACTTTCTGTCTGATGCCATGATTTTGTTAAGTAAACTGACAGAGAAGAGAAGACAACAAAGCCTGACCACATAACATGAACGTGATCGAAGCATTTCTTTCAGGAGGCACGGAAGCGTTGACCATGACTGCCAAGGATGTGTGTGGTGTCATTCCCGACTGTGCTGGTATGTACGTATGTCATTCAATGTCTTTCCATTGTTTTTTTATTTGTCGTTAAGCCACTTATTACCATACGATCGAAATTTGTGAGAAACTTTAGATAACGTCTCTGTTATTCGTTGAACCACTGACTGTGTCATTTTATATTTAATTTGATTTGATTCTGTAATAGAATAAAGTAACGTTTTTAGGTTTCAATTCCGTTTGGATCTTAGGGGAAAAAAAAAAAAACCTGGTGCCCAAGTCGGGGTCGCAAGCTAGCGGCAGGGGGTCGGGACGAGGCGTGGATCACCTTGAACCTGGCGTACACGATGTCTGGTTCCCGTTTTTACACACGTGCTTCTATAACATTGGTTCTCTTCCCACCAAGAACGGCTATATATTTTTTTTCTCTTCCCCCTCCTCCCCTATGGCTTCTCGAGGCTCATCTTGGCCCATGGTTGAGTAGAGATGGGAGGCTAGTTGGGGAGAGGAGCCGGTGGGGGTAACTACAACGGGAGGAGGGTAGAAAGAGTATATACAGACTCGGGAGATGGGGTGACAAACAGGCACTAGAACGTCCGCCACTACTCCACCTGATCTCACCCCCTACCTCTCTCCCCCTCTCCCTCCAGCTCCCTTCCTCTCCCCAAATTCCCTGTCCTTATTGTGGGAAAGGAGGCTCCCTTCTTTATCCTTCTCACCTTATCTCTCCTTCTTGAGATCCTGCTTGCTTCTGTAGGACATGGTGGGGGTCAGCCCTGGCTTCCGTGAGGGTCCGCTGGGAGGGTCTTTGTACCACACTACCTGCCAACTACGAGTCGGTACTACGGCGAGATAATCTGCCTCGGGCAGGACTAGCAGGCAGGTAGCGCTCACCGCCTGGCCTTCCTAGAACCACACTACTGTTGTTGTCCGTCGCCACGCGCGACGTTTGTAGCGTACTTGGCTTCGTCCACAGCGATTACAAGCCATTCATCGTGTCTTCTACCACAGGATGGAGCACTTGTTCCTTTCGCATTTCCGACTTTTGGAGGCAAAACATTGAAGACTCTCCCCATTTTCCTTGCTGGTTTTGCGAATTATTTTGTATAGTGCCTCTGTGATATTCTCATGGGGGAATAATTCTGTATTTTCTCATATTTCTTCCAACTTTTGAAGACTCTTAGTCCGTGAATGTAGCCTTAAGATTCCTCCAGTCTGTTGCCATGCATAGATTATCACCTGTCAATATATTTCTTTTTTTTTCTACTTGGACTATAACTAACTCAAGTGATTTTTCTTTAGTGGTAATTTCTTTATTTCATACTGCTGACTGATACTTGCTTTATTTATAAATTTCTTTTGCCAGATTCCATCGTATTTCAAATCCCTCTGCAGGGAGAGAGAGAGAGAGAGAGAGAGAGAGAGAGAGAGAGAGAGAGACTGAGGCTTAAGACACGTAGACAAACATTCAGATGACACAGAGGCACACGAGAAGAGAGACTAACCTAGATAGTAGAGTAATTAGCTCTGTGCATCAAACGGACGTAACCCCATTACGTGATTACTGGACACCAGCCCCTCCTCCCCCTGTTGTGTTCTCACGCGTACACTGTGCGATGTGCATACATGGTGTTTCAGTCTCGCTCCCACACTATGGGATGAGCCCCCATGGTGTTCAGTCTCGCTCTCACACTATGGGATGAGCCCCCATGGTGTTCAGTCTCGCTCCCACACTATGGGATGTGCACCCATGGTGTTCCAGTCCTGCACTATGCGATGTGCACCCTCTGTCTTATTTTGAATCTGTATTACATCGTGAAATTGTTACACCCTAACCGTGTGTCGCGCCGTGAAATTGTTACCCCCTGACTCGCCAATAATGATCTGATCGCGATTTTTTTTATTCTGAATCTGCGTCATATCCCGACTCCGTTATGCTCCAAGCTTCCGGTTATATCCTTGCTCCTCCAGTATATTGTTAGTGCATCATACTTTGAGATCATAGGATAACGCGAGCATCCGTTATATGCTGGTAACCATATCCCGGATTTTCGAAATATTTCATTATATTCTGCTCCCTCATGTGTAGTGTAGCAATGGGCTGCTTATTTCATTAATTGTTCTTGTTCTTCCTCTTCCTCTCCTTCTTTTTCTTCTTGTTCTTGTTCTTATTGTTATTATATCTTTATTATAATATTAATTATTATTGTACTGACCTTGCTGTTTTCGTTATTATAAACGAAATGTATCCTTTTTTGCAGCCTAAAATGTCATAATAAAAGACAAGTACTTTCTTAGTCCTTTGCCAAGATAAAATTTTCTGAATCAGAATATTCGAATCTTATTGCCAGAGTTTTGGGAGATATTCTTCCCTCTGTTACATTACGACCCCTCCCCCGAGCCAGCACCCCTCGCGTTTTTATGTTATTACATTCTGTGCTAATTAGCGTCTCATTATCTCTCTATACATCCCGACTTCATGCAATTCACTCCCAGCTGTTACATTTCCTGTCTCTTCACGGTAATTATCATAATTGTAATTATGATTATCCCTTTCATATATATACCTTTGTTACCCCCTTTGTATACCAAGTAATAACTGTTCTATCCAATGTCATTCACTGTCATGACCATATATATATATATATATCTCATGACTTTTTTTTTTTAACGCGACGGTACCATCCTAGAGCACGACGGTACGGCCCTCAACCAATATGGTACGACCCTTGGGTTCCACGACCTGGCCTTTTTGACCTGACCTATAAAGGTCAGATGGAAGGTCATTAAGGCTGATATCAAAAGTCTGGGGCCCACCTTAACTAAGGGAATTTAACTCGTGTTCAAGGGTTGGTAGTACCGTTGGGCCCAAGGGTCGTACCGTTGTGCTCATGGGTCGTACCGTCTTACTCAAGGGATCGTACCGTAGTGCTCAAGGGTCGTACCGTTGCGCTCAAGGGGTCGTACCGTAGTGCTCAAGGGGTCGTACCGTTGCGCTCAAGGGGTCGTACCGTTGCGCTCAAGGGGTCGTACAGTGGTGCTCAAGGGTCGTACCGTCGTGCTCAGGGAATCGTAACGTCTTACTGAAGGGATCGTACCGTCGTGCATATGTGCACTACACATCTAAAGTTCGTTAAAACCTTTGCACCTATTGCCTTACGTACTGACCTCTCCCCCCCCCCTTTCCGACAGTACCGTTATACCGTAACATTTCGTTCTTAAATTGAACGCTCGTCACGCCACTGATTCAAGATTGGCTCCTACCATTCCAGGTATTTTGAGGGCTTTGTGCGTCACGAATTTCTGCCGTATCCTTGTGTTCCGACTCTCTCTAACCTTCCGTTTGATTACCCAAATCTCAGCACCATTACGGCCCCTTCCCCCGTTATATTCCGACTGGCCGTAAAATTCCTACCTACCGTGACATTTGTGGCCCCCCCCCCCCTCTCCGTTACATCCGAACTCCCCCTTCCCCCCCCCCCCGTTAAGTTCCGACCTCCTGTGAAGTCTGTACCTACCGTGATATTCCTGACCCCCCACCCCCACCGTTGTATCCCAACCCCTCGTAACGTTCCGACCGTCCGTGAAATTGCTCCCGAGCGTAATATTCCTAACCCTTCATTTAAACGCGAGTCATCCATCATTTTGTGATTTTTGCCGTGATTCTCTGATTATAACACATGCGAATCTCAGTATCATAATCTCACGATGTTATTTTTTTTTCTTTTGTAGTATAATTTCTTCGTATATATATATTTTATATCTACGGTCGTCATATCCTAACGCGTTAAATAGCGACACCAGTGTTGTATTGCGACTCCCGTTGCTGACAGACCGTCGGTTAACGTCGAGTGAGTGCATGGGGCGCGCCATATCGGTTAGCGATGCGTTCTTCAGCGCCCGGGGTCGGCTGTTGTTTACCAGATATAAAGTATCTCTACTTCTGACACCCCTTTCTCTCTCTCTCTCTCTCTCTCTCCCCGCTGTACACCGGAGGACCATGGGTACCACAGGGGCATGGTTGGCTCGCCAGCTGATTCTTCTTGACCTTGGAGGAAAAAAAAGGTGTGAGACGTGTGTGTGTGTGTGTGTGTGTGTGTGTAGGAAGCATGACCCAGAGGATGGCGGAACTGAGCCAATCCTCGGGGGTCTTCAACCTCGTCAGAGTCCTTCACCCGTCAACTGTCGCTTGTTAAGTCGCAGAGATCCCTGTTTTTTATATTCTTTTATGGGTAACGATGTGTTTATTCTAAAAATAGTGGAATAGAATGCAGTCTCTCAAACAGATCTTTTGTTTGGAAGCAACAGAATGCAGTCTCTCAAACAGATCTTTCGTTTGGAAGCAATAGAAAGCAGTTTTTAAAACAAATCTTTTGTCTGGAAGCAGTAGAATGCAGTCTCTCAAACAGATCTTGTTTGGAAGCAACAGAATGCAGTCTCTCAAACAGATCTTTTGTTTGGAAGCAATAGAATGCAGTTTTTCAAACATCTTTTGTCTGGAAGCAGTAGAATGCAGTCTCTCAAACAGATCTTTTGTATGGAAGCAATAGAATGCAGTCTCTCAAGCAAATCTTTTGTTTGGAAGCAACAGAATGCAGTGCCTTAAACAGAGCATTATTTGGAAGTAATGGAATGCAGTCTTTCAAACAGATCTTTTATTTGGAAGCAATAGAATGCAGTCTCTCAAACAGATCTTTTGTTTGGAAGCAATAAAATGCAGTTTTCCAAACAGATCTTTTGTCTGGAAGCAATAGAATGCAGTCTCTCAAACAGATCTTTTGTTTGGAAGCAATAGAATGCAGTCTCTCAAGCAGATCTTTTATTTGGAGGCAATAGAATGCAGTTTTTCAAACAGATCTTTTGTCTGGAAGCAGTAGAATGGTCTCTCAAACAGATCTTTTGTTTGGAAGTAACAGAATGCAGTCTCTCAAACAGATCTTTTGTTTGGAAGCAATAGAATGTAGTCATGATCCCACACATCATGTATGACCAGGCTGTGTTCGTTCACCGCTGCTGCATAAAATACTGTCTGATGCTGTTTGTCCTTAAATCATTTTAGGACATACTTAAGTAGTCGTGATTATATTATCTCTGACTCTCCTTTTAGGTAATTGCAGTTGTTTGTGGTATGTTTTTAGACTCTTTGCTATACTGTTATCCCTATGATACATATAGACTGGCCCGGCGTTGTATATACATAAACCCACCTCTCATATTTCCGTCAGGTATTGTGTTACAAACACTAATCAACTCTATGTTATTAATATCGCATGTTAATATCACATTGTGTGGGACACTTTTCAATCGCATGTCGTCAGTGTTTTTCTTGGTATGAGAGCTATCTCTATGTTTTCCTATTTTTCATTGACCCTTCGCTAACTCACGTCCGACCTTTAAATCTTTGCTTGTGAGGACTATGCTTATCTTACCTTATTTGCAACTGTATATATATATATATATATATATATATATATATATATATACCAACCTTGAGGGGAGGATGAACAGCTGGGTGAACTGCAGGCGGGATTCGAACCATGGCGGGCCCGTGTGCATGCGTCATGGTCGGTAACGCCAACCGCTATACCACAGAGACCCTTACCGTGATTATCATTAAGTCCATTTTTACCCATTACCATAATGGATACCTACTGATCGTCAGATAATGTTTCCTAACGTCATTTTTTGGCATTCAAAACACTTTCATTATTTGACAAATGGCAGGAATTCATTTTGTGAGGTCAAGGCTGGTTTACGATCATTTGTGTAGAATATTTAACACACATTTCAAGTGACGAGTGAATTTATATTCGCGAGTTCGAGGTGAGGTGTGTGGACCTCTCCCATTGGCCTTTGACGTTTCGGTGCTACCGGACTGTTTCGTCTTTCCCTGAAGCTCTCGGAGCACGGCGGTACGACCCTCGAGCACTACGGGTGTTCAAGGGATCGTACCGTCCCGCTCAAGGGATCGTACCGTCGTGTTCTAAAGGATCGTACCGTCGTGTTCAAGGGGACAGGGTACACCCGCCCCCTTTCCTTATAAGGGCGAGGTAAACTGTCGAGTCATCTGTATACACGTTCTTAGCCTTGTGAGTAAACAGTCTCCTTCACATGGGTAAATATACTCCCGCGATGAGAGTGACGCAGACTGAATGACTTGAACTAGGGATTTACATGGATTAGTAACTTAGGATTAGTGATGATACACACGGGTTTAAGAGCTATGGATTATTGATGTCCTTTCCTATGTAAACATTGTTAACAAACAGGGGTTAAACAGGTGTTAACGAAGAGGGGGTTTTAACAGGTGTTAACAAACTGGGTTTAGACAGGTGTTAACAAACAAGAGTTAGACGGTATCATTTACTGCCGGTGTTAATTAGAAGGAAATGAGACAGCTACAAGCAGTTCCGATTTCACGGAAGGCTGGGTATCAGGGGTAGGGGAGAGAGGGGGGGGGAGGGAGGTAGGAAACTGGTAGAGGCTGAAGTTGTGAAATCGGGTCGAACGGGATCCGATAGAAAGGTCGGATCGACTCAGCACCGCTTTGGCGGAATCCAGTCCAGCGAATGCGATTATTACATGACCGAAGTAGATAGTCTGTTGGCTTTTCTGAACCGTCATCCACCGGGTTCTAAGCTGGACTGTTTACTTTACGTCTTCGTAATGCATCCAGTAGGCCGTGGATGATTGCGGTGGCTGGATTGGTGGTAGATATCATACAGTCAGTCACTGTGGAGGTGGTGGTAGTCCCGTTGAGCACTCCGGTACGACCCTTGGACACGAACGATAACAGCCCTTTGAGAACGATGGTTCGTCTCTCCCCCTGTGGTATGATGGTGTATGCAGCCTTTTTTGACCTGACCCCTTAGAGTCATTTCCGAGGACATGCCATACCCAAGGGGTTGTTCCCGTGGTGCTTGAAGGGCCATAACAACATCGTGTCAAAGCCATTATCAACGAGAACTCGCTTGGGGTAAAATGTCTCAGAGGGAACAGCGCCAAGGAGGCAAGTCCCGTAGGCACTGCTGACTGAGGCAACGTCTTAACGTCCCCTTGAGCTCCCTACGCGTTGCTCCAGGTGGTGTTGCCGCAGCGGCGTGGCCTCGCGGTACACAAACACACACACACACACACTCTGGCCCCTGGTGTACGCCACTGCGTTGTCATGATGCCATCGCGAACAACGGGGGTTCTTGTCCTCCCTCAACTCATTAGCTTAATCTCAAGACGGAGGCTTCTTTCATGGCTTTCTCTAATTCTTTTTCAGGTGGACTAGATATCCCGCCACTAGCAGAAGAAGTAGGGCGACAGGACGTAATGGTGTGGAGAGTTCTCTTTACTTTTCAAGATCGTTTGTGTAAAAGTTAGGGGAAGCGGTCGCTTTTCAGCTAAAGCCGTATTTCAAAGTTCTCTTTCCACCATGGGTGATGCAAACCTCACAGTAGACTTTGTAGCGTGATGAGAGGGATTTTGGGTTGTGATTACGTCGGCTGGTATTCAAGATGATCTCGATCGTTTGCTCAACTAGAGGAGTGGTAAGCAGGTTGTCAGATTTTGGATATACAATGGTATACGAAGGACTCCTGCCTGGTTATCCTGCTTCTTAATCACCCTCCCATGCGCTGCAGTGCCAAATGCTACCTGGCAGTGCAGGTGCAAACAGTCCACCCAGCTTTCCATTTTGTCTGAGACAGAGCTCACTCTTTCGTGGAAATCTGAAAAAGAGGTTCGTTTCTGCTGTGGCGACTAGTCTGTAAGAATGGTAGGTACGCATGGAGTTTTGATGTATTTTTTGTATATATTGGGAGGGGTCTGTAGGGTGTGAGGACTATGTTTTTGGTAAATGATATAAACTGGTGTTGTAACCTTCAACACTAAAGGTCGTTGATGACTGGGAAGTGGTGTCAGTTTTTGCTTCTTATTTATCTTGGTTGGTTAGGTTAGGTTGGGCTTAAGGCCTATCGACAGTTAGGGGCCATCATAAAGACCGTCAGCCTCCATCAGGCTATAAACTGTGAGTCGAAAATAGAAAGAAATAACTTCTTCAGGTGTTGGGAATTATTTGCAGACCATACAAAGCTGTCACTTCATACATGACCCTTGAAACAGTAACTTAATCCTTCGTCTTCCGTTACGTATATATTTATGTACAAATAGATACTTGTGTATGTCTCCAAGAGCATCTGCTCTACATTTCCGTGGAATTTAGATGATAAAAAAACGTTTAATTTATATGGTCTGGTCTGTTTCCTCTTCCTCTCTAACCCACCCTGAGCCAGCACTCAAGACAAACACGTGCGCCACACACACACACACACACGCAAAACACACCGTAAAACACTCTTTAAGAGCTCCTTAAATATGAAGAAAATATATGTATATACAGCGATCAAGTATAATAGATATAAATAAAATAAAGAAGAAAGACCCAT
>JAYMFT010307239.1:0-10165 GCA_038088735.1 Panulirus argus | reverse complement strand
TGTGTGTGTGTGTGTGTGTGTGTGTGTGTGTGTGTGTGTGTTTGTGTGTGTGTGAGTGAGTGTGTGTGAAGGTGAAATCGCACTTCAGTAGGAGTTTTTAGAGTTTTATTTAACTTTTAGTTTATCTATACAAGTGTGGCACGACTAATTTCATGGAGACAATTCACCTCTTCAGGTACAAATAATCAACAAAACTATTTGAATCCCAACATCACTCCCGGTGTTTTTGTACCGTGTCTTGGACAACAAATACTGGCCTGCCAGCCGTTAAAGGGACTTTTTAGTGCCTATGGGGGTTGGGATGCCTTGTTGTTACGAGAGAAGGTTAGGGGGGGGTGCTAGGCCTGGGTAGGCGGGTGCCTTAAGTGCAGGAAAAAGAAATTTATTTTAAATTGTTTTAGCTAGGTGTATTTTATAAGTCTTCCATGATGATTAATAACTGCATGGGCTTTAAAGTTGTCTGGGGACGAAATAAGAGTCTTATCATTAGCAATTTGTATGGGCTCAGCTGTGTTACATGTGACTTAAGTCAGTGTGTATAGGATACGATACCACACTGTCCTGACCAACATTGACCGCTGAAAGCGGAGAGTGATTTATGGTTGTGGTGGTGGGGGGTGACCAGTGTAACTAGGTGCTTCCAGGCTAACATGCTTTATATTTTCGTTTTTAATCAATTCTCTCATAATGATTTGGTTAATGATAGGATGGGCTCTCAAGTTACCTGGGGACAGATTGAAGTTCTTAGTATTAGCAATCATGATCGCCTCAACAATACTGCGAGTACAGTAATCTCCAGAAGGATAAAGAATGACTGAGTTATCGAGATCTACTGGATGGTCTTTATCTTGACAATGTCTCGCAATTGAATTGTTGCGATCACCCCTACGTACTGATTGCTTGTGCTAATATCGTCCTTCAGTTACAATTCTTCCGGTCTGGCCAATGTATAAGTCATTACATAACTTGCATTTGACAGCGTAAACACTCACAGTTGTTGAATGATTTGGTCCGTTTCTTATTAAGTTCTTACTAATAGTGTTATTGTACTGGAAGGCAACCTTACAAGCATTATTCTTTAGTACACTTCTAAGATTAGTTAAGTTGGAGGAATAGGGAAGAATTACACACTTAGGGGTATCATCATTTGAAACATCTTTGATATTAGAATCATAAAAAGTCTTCCTACCTTTCCAGTAGGCCTTGTTCACAAATCAGTTAGGGTAGTAAAACTGCCTAAATATATATCTTATATGACTACATTCCTCTGTCAATCTTGTCGCATCACAAATCCTTAATGCTTTTAGAAACATGGACATAACTACAGACATTTTCACAGAGGGATCATGTACTAAAAAATAGTAAATATAGCTTTCAGAGTTGGTAGGCTTCCTGTAGATATTAAAGGAAATTTGATCAGATTCTCTAGTTATCAACACATTAAAAAAGGGCGTTTGCCTCTTTTCTACCATTCCATCTTGAATTTAATGGTGGGATGGACATTGTTTAATTAATTAAAGAAAGCAAAACAATCCTGGGAAGATGGCCATAAGGACAACACATCATCAACATATCTAAACCAGATTTTTGGATGATTATTAATTGGAGCTGAAAATGCAGTCTCAAAGTATTCCATAAATTGATTACTAAGAATAGTGGATTTCCCATGGCAAGACTTTATCTTTGTCTATACAAATTACCTTCATCATCTTGGAAAACATTGTGGAGACAAAAAGCTCTACCAAGTCAATGAAAGTTTCAATAGGCAAGGGCAAGGCAAGACTAAGATCAGGCAATTTTCTTATTAGATATGTGATGGTTTCATCAATGGGGACTTTAGTGAAAAGTGAATTCACATCTAAGCTAATGAGTCTATGGTCAGGCAAATTAATGCTCTTAATTTCTCTCTCAACGTCTACACTGTTGATTGCATGCGATGGAGAGATTTGACCCAGAACAATGCTAAAATGTTTGGATAACCATTTAGATAATATATAACTAGGGGAATTAACAGATGAGATAATTGGTCTGAGGGAATATCCATCTTTTTGAGTTTTTGGGAAACCATATATATAGGGGATAGAGGGATTAACCATCTTTACTGCCTTCAGGATGTCCGGGTGCTTATCTAACAATGTATTAAGTCTGGAGTTGAAAGTCGTTATCTTATTATTAAGGGGATTAGAGGTTAATGTTTCATAGGTTTTTGTATCATTAAAAGGATCCTGGAGTTTACACCTATACTCCGCTGTATTCAAAATAACAAACTGGCTAGTTTTTCTATGTAAATATCTTCATTTCTCTTTAGGTTTACAATGGCTCTTTGGAATCTCTGCGGCATGTCACTAAACTTAGAATTGTTGTTTTCACTAGCCAAGGCACTTAGAATTGAACCGGATATGAAATCAAAATCATGTATGGCGCCATTAGTGGACTTGGCGATGGACACTAAATGTTCCACGTTGAAAGCATCCGTGGATTTGAAAGAGGAGGAGAGACCATAACCCAAAGCAAGTTTTTCATCCTGGGTTAAGGAATAGCACGAAAGATTGATGATGTTCGTATCAGGGTTTGATGCTTTCGCCCATAAACTGTTGTAGAAAATCTTGTCAATTTTCCATTCTAGATGGTTTTTCTTCCTGAAGATCTGGTTTCTTGTTCGTCTTCTTGCTTCGCTCATACGGTTGGCATCAACAGCAGGGTCATCTTAGATGGAGGAGAGTTCTCTAGTAGCACATCTGAGATTGTAAAAAGCATGGTCAGTCACCTTTAGCACTGTCTAAGTGTTGCAGAAGGATTTCATGCTCAATTTTGCCAAATGGAGTTTGTTTATTCTTATGGAGGACATCTAGGATTAGGGTGCGAGGAATTATTTTGTTCCGAAGACAATCTTGTTGGAATCTAAGCTGTAACTTCTTGATGTTGGCAGAGAGGTAGGAGCGACGGTACTTACGGAGGAGTCTAGCTGATGTTTGGAAGTCCTTGGTGTTGTCAGGTAAGAACTCCATCGCGATCGTTAACTGTAGATATGAAAATTACACTAGTCCGTGATTGCAGTTATGAAGGTGAAATCGCACTTCAGTAGGAGTTCTTAGAGTTTGAATTAACTTTCAGTTTATCTATACATATGTGGCACGACTAGTTTCATGGAGACAATCCACCCCTTCAGGTGCCAATAATCAGCAAATTTATTTAAACCCCAATATCACTCACGGTGTTGTTGTACCGTCTCCTGCACAACAAATGCTGGCCAGCCAACCGTTAAAGGGACTTTCTAGTGCCTGTAGGGGTTGGAGTGCCTTGTGGTTACAAGAGTAGTTGTGGGGGGGGGGGTTTAGGCCTGGTTAGGCGGATGCCTTAAGTGCAGGAAAAATGAAATTTATTTTATCTTCTTTTAGCTAGGTGTATTTAATAAATATTCCTTAATGATTAATAATTGGATGTGCTTTAAAGTTGCCTGGGGACGAAATAAAAGTCTTATTATTAGCAATTTGTATAGGCTCAACTGTGCTACATGTGACTTAGTCAGTCTGGATAGGATACGATACCACACTGTCCTGACCAACATTGACCACTGGAAGCGGAGAGTGATTTATGGTGGGGGCGTGGGGGTGGGGTGGGGGGGTGGAGGTTGACCAGGGTAGCTGGGTGCTTACAGGCTAACATGTTTCATATCTTCGTTTTTAGTCAATTATCTCATAATGATTGTTAATGATAGGATGGGCTCTGAAGTTACCTGGGGACAGATTGAAGTTCTTAGTATTAGCAATCATGATCACCTCACCAATATAGCGAGTACAGTAATCTCCAGAAGGATCAAGAATGATTGAGTTATCGACATCTGCTGGATGGTCTTTGTTGCGATCACCCCTACCTACTGATTGCTTGTGCCAATAGCATCTCTCAGTTACAATTTTTCCGGTCTGGCCTGTGTTTAAGTCATTACATACCTTGCATTTGACAGCGTAAACATTCCCATTTGTTGAATGATTTGGTCTGTTTGTTATCAAGGTCTTACTAATAGTGTTATTGTACTGGAAGTCAACCTCACAAGCATTGTTCTTTAGTACACTTCTAAGATTAGTTAAGTTGGAAGAATAAGGAAGAACTACACACTTAGGTCTATCCTCATTCGAAATATCTTTGATATTGGGAGCATAAAAAGTCTTCCTAGCTTTCCAGTAAGCTTTGTTCAAAAACCAGTTAGGGTAGTATAACTGCCTAAATATATATCTTATAAGACTACATTTCTCTGTCAAACTTGTTGGATCACAAATCCTTAATCTTAGAAACATGGACATAACTACACACATTTTCACAGAGGGATCATACACTGAAAAATAGTGAATATAGCTTTCAGAGTTGGTAGGCTTCCTATAGATATTAAAGGACAATTGATCAGATTCTCTTGTTCTCAACACATCAAGAACGAGCAGTTTGCCTTGTTTCTCCCATTCCATCTTGAATTTAATGGTGGGATGGATATTGTTTAATTCATTAAAGAAACCAACACAATCCTGGGAGGATGGCCACAAGGACAACACATCAACATATCTGAACCAGATTTTCGGATGATTATCAACTGAAGTTAAAATTTTCTGTCTCAAAATATTTCATAAATATATTACTGCGAATAGAGCTGAGTGGATTTTCCATGGCAAGACCTTATTTTTGTCTATAAAGATTACCTTCATCATCTTGAAAAACATTGTTGGAGACGCAAAGCTCTACCAAGTCAATGAAAGTTTCAGTTGCAGGGGCAAGGCAAGACTAAGATCAGGCAATTTTCTTGTCAGATATGTGATGGTTTCATCAATGGGGACTTTACTGAAAAGTGAACTCACATCGAAGCTAATGATTCTATGGTCAGGCAAATTAATGTTCTTAACATTGTTCACAAAGTCTAAACTGTTAATAACATGGGATGGAGAGATTTGTCCCTGAAAAATGCTAAGATGTTTGGATAACCAATTAGATAATTTATAACTAGGGGAATTAACAGATGAGATAATTGGTCTGAGGTTACATCCATCTTTGTGAGTTTGTGGGAAACCATATATATAGGGGATAGAGGGATTAACTATCTTTTTCTGCATTCAGAATGTCCGGGTGCTTATTTAACAATTTACTAAGTCTGGAGTTGAAAGTCGTTATCCTATAATTAAGAGGATTAGAAGTTAATGTTTCATATGTTTTTGTATCATTTAAAAGATCCTGGAGTTTACACCAATAGTCCGCTGTATTCAAAATAACAAACTGGCTGGTCTTGTCTGATTTTATGATGTAAATATCTTTTCATTTTGCTTTAGGTTTACAATGGTTCTTTGGAATCTCTGCGGCATGTTACTAGACTTAGAATTGTTCTTTTCACTAGTCAGGGCACTTACAATTGAACCGGATAAGAAATCAAAATCATGGATGGCGCCATTAGTGGACTTGGCGATGGATACTAAATGTTTCACGTTGAAAGCATCCGTGGATTTGAAAGAGAAGGAAAACCATAACTCAAAGCAAGTTTTTCATCCTGGGTTAAGGAATAACTCGAAAGATTGATGATGTTCGTATCAGGGTTTGATGCTTTCGCCCATAAACTGTTGTAGAAAATCTTGTCAATTTTCCATTCTAGATGGTTTTTCTTCCTGAAGATCTGGTTTCTTGTTCGTCTTCTTGCTTCGCTCATACGGTTGGCATCAACAGCAGGGTCATCTTAGATGGAGGAGAGTTCTCTAGTAGCACATCTGAGGTTTTAAAAAGCGTGATCAGAGTCAGCTTTAGCACTATGTGTTGCAGAAGGATTTCATGCTCAATTTTGCCAAATGGAGTTTGTTTATTCTTATGGAGGACATCTGGCATTAGAGTGCGAGGAATGATTTTGTTCTGAAGACAATCTTGTAGGAACCTAATCTGTAACTTGTTGTTGGTAGAGAGGTAGGAGCGACGGTACTTACGGAGGAGTCTAGTGGATGTTGTGAAGTCCTTGGTGTTGACAAGTAAGAGCTCCATCTCGATCGCTAAATGTAGAAATGAAATTCACACTAGTCCGAGATGGCAGTTATGAAGGTGAAATCGCACTTCGGTAGTTCATAGAGTTTTATATAATTTGCAGTTTATCTATACATGTGTGGCTGGACTAGTTTCATGGAGACAATCCACCTCTTCAGGTGCCAATAATTAACAAAGTTATTTAAATCCCAACATCACTCACGGTGTTGTTGTACCGTCTCCTGCACGACAAATACTGGACAGCCAGCCGTTAAAGGGACTTTGTAGTGCCTGTTGGGGTTGGGAAACCTTGTGGTTACGAGAGTAGTGGGGGGGGGGGTTACGCCTGGTTAGGCAAGTGCCTCAAGAGCAGGAAAAAGAAATTTATTTTATCTTATTTTAGCTAGGTGTATTTAAAAACTCTTCCATAATGATTATTAATTGGATGGCCTTAAAGTTGCCTGGGGACGAAATGAAAGTCTAATTATTGCAATCTGTATGGGCTCAGCTGTGTTACATGTGACTTAGTCAATGTGTATAGGACACGATACCACACTCTCCTGACCAACATTGACAGCTGAAAGGGGAGGGTGATTTATGGTGGTGGTCGTGGGGGGGGGACAGGTTGACCAGGGTAGCTGAGTGCTTCCAGGTTAACATGTTTCATATTTTCGTTTTAGTTCAATTCTCTCATAATTATTTGGTTAATGATAGGATAGGCTCTGAAGTTACCTGGGGACAGATTGAAGTTCTTAGTATTAGCAACCATGATCGCCTCAACAGTATTACGAGTACATTAATCTCCAGAAGGATCAAGAATGACTGAGCTATCGATATCTACTGGATGGTCTTCATCTTGACAATGTCTCGCAATTGCATTGTTGCGATCACCCCTACGTACCGATTGCTTGAGTCAATAGCATCTCTCAGTTACAATTTTTCCGGTCTGGCCAGTGTATAAGTCATTATATACCTTGCATTTGAGAGTGTAAACACTCCCAATTGTTGAATGATTTGGTCTGTTTCTTATTAAGGTCTTACTGATAGTGTTATTGTACTGGAAGACAATCTTTCAAGCATTGCTATTTAGTACACTTCTAAGATTAGTTAAGTTGGAAGAATAGGGAAGAACTACACACTTTGACCTATCCTCATTTGAAACATCTTTGATATTGGGAGCATAAAAAGTGTTCCTAGCTTTCCAGTAAGCTTTGTTCAAAAACCAGTTAGGGTAGTATAATTGCCTAAATATGTCTTATATGAATACATTCCTCTGTCAAACTTGTGGGATTACTAATCCTTAATGCTCTTAGAAACATGGACATAATTACAGACATTTTCACAGAGGGATCATGCACTGAAAAATAGCGAATATAGCTTTCAGAGTTGGTAGGCTTCCTGTAGATATTAAAGGACAATTGATCAGATTCTCTTGTTATCGAAACATCGAGAAAGGGCAGTTTGACTTCTTTCTCTCATTCCACCTTGAATTTAATGGTGGGATGGACATTGTTTAATTCATTAAAAAAAAGCAAAGCAATCCTGGGAAGATGGCCACAAGGACAACATATCATAAACATACCTAAACCAGATTTTCGGATGATTATTTATTGAAGTTAAAATTTCAGTCTCAAAATATTCAATAAGTAAATTACTAGGAATAGGCCTAAGTGGATTTCCCATGGCAAGAACGAATTTTTGTCTATGAAAATTACCTTCATCATCTTGAAAGACATTATTGGAGACACAAAGCCCTATCAAGTCAATGAAAGTTTCAATGGGCAAGGGCAAGGCAAGACTAAGATCAGGCAATATTTTCCTCATATATGTGATGGTTTCATCAATGGGGATTTTAGTGAAAAGTGAATTCACATCAAAGCTAATGAGTCTATGGTCAGGCAAATCAATGCTCTTAACTTTGTTCACAAAGTCTAAACTATTAATTACATGGGATGGATAGATTTGTCCCTGGACAATGCTAAAAAGTTTGGATAACCATTTAGATGATTTATAACAAGGGGAATTAACAGATGAGATAATTGGTCTAAGGGGACATCCATCTTTTGAGTTTTTGGAAGACCATATACATAAGGGAGAGAGGGATTAACCAGCTTTACTGCCTTCAGAATGTTCGAGTGCTTATTTAACAAGTTATTAAGTCTGGAGTTGAAGGTCGTTATCTTATCATTAAGAGGATCAAAAGATAATGTTTCATACGTTTTCCGTATCATTAAATTTGCCTGACCATAGACTCATTAGCCTCGATGTGAATTCACTTGTCACTAATGTCCCCATTGATGAAACCATAACATATCTCAAGAGAAAATTACGTGATATTAGTTCTGCCTTGCCCCTGCCCATTGAAACTTTGTGTCTCCAAAATTTTTTTTCAGGATGATGAAGGTAATTTCCATAGACAAAAATTCGGTCTTGCCGTGGGAAATCCACTTAGTCCTATTCGCTGCAATTTATTTATGGAATGTTTTGAGACTGAAATTTTAACTTCAATTAATAATCATCTAAAAATCTGTTTTATATATGTTGGTGATGTGTTGTCTTTGTGGCCATCTTCCCAGGATTGTCTTGCTTTCTTTAATGAATTAAACAATGTCCACCCCACCATCAAAATCAAGATGGAATGGGAGACAGAAGGCAAACTGCCCTTTCTTGATATTTTGATAACAAGAGAATCTGATCAATTGTCCTTTTATATCTACAGGAAGCCTACCAACTCTGAAAGATATATTCACTAGTTTTCGGTGCATGATCCCTCTTTGAAAATGTCTGTAGTTATGTCCATGTTTCTAAGAGCATTAAGGATTTGTGATCCGACAAGTTAGACAGAGAAATGGTGTCATATGAAACATATATCTAGGCAGTTATACTACCCTAACTGGTTTTTGAACAAAGCTTACTGGAAAGCTAGGAAGACTTTATATGCTCCCAATATCTAAGAAGTTTCAAGTAAGGAAAGGTCTAAGTGTATAGTTCTTTCATATTCTTCCAACTTAACTAATCTTAAAAGTGTACAAAAGAACAATGCTTGTAAGGTTGCCTTCCAGTACAGTAACACTATTAGTAAGACCTTACTAAGAAACCCACCAAATCATTCAACAATTGGGAGTGTTTACGCTCTCAAATGAAAGGTATTTAATAACTTATACATTGGCCAGACAGGAAAAACTGTAACTGAGAGATGCTATTGGCACAAGCAATCAGTACGTAAGGTTGATCGCAACAAGGCAATTGCGAGACATTGTCAAGATAAAGACCATCCAGTAGGTCTCGATAACCTAGTCATTCTTTATCCTTCTGGAGATTACTGTACACGCAATATTGCTGCGGCGATCATTTTTGCTAATACTAAGAACTTCAATCTGTCCCCAGCTAACTTCAAAGCCCATCCTTTCATTAACCAAATCATTATTGGAGAATTGACTAAAACGAGGATATAAAACATATTAGCCTGGACGCACCCAGTTACCCAGGTCAACCTTCCCCCTCCCCCCACCATAAGTCACTCTCCGCTTTCCGCAGTCATTGTGGGTCAGGACAGTGTGGTATCGTATCCTATACACAGTGACTAAGTCATATGTAACTCAGATGAGCCTAAACAAATTGCTAATAACAAGACCTCTATTTCGTCCTCAGGCAACTTTAAAGCCCATCCAGTTATCAATCTTTATGGAAGACATCAAATACACCTAGTGAAAATAAAACAAAATAAATTTCTTTTTCCTGCCCTTAAGGCACCCGCCTACTTAGGCCTAACAGCCCCCCCCCCAAACTCTCGTAACCACAAGGCATCCCAACCTCCATAAGGACTACAAAGCCCATTTAACGGCTGGCTGGCCGGTAGTTGTCGTGGAGGAGACGGTACAACAACACCGGGAGTGATGTTGGGATTTAAATAACTTTGTTAATTATTGGCACCTGAAGAGGTGGATTGTCTGCATGAAAATAGTCATGCCACATATGTATAGATGAAATGCAAGTTAAATAAAACTTTAAGAACGCCTTCTGAAGTGCGATTTCACCTTCATAACTGCCATCACGGAGTAGTGTGATTTTCATATCTATCCATCTACCGATCTATCTGTCTATCTATCTATATATGTATATACATATCTATCTATCTATCTATCTATCTATCTATCTATCTATCTATCTATTTATCTATCTA